>APFE030439757.1:2929-26094 GCA_000404065.3 Pinus taeda | reverse complement strand
TTAATAATTAATTTGTTTTCAATATATTTAATTTAATATATAATTTAAACATTATTGTTCAAATATAGTCGTTACTTGAAATTATGTCTCTACATTTCTCTCTATTTAAGCCTTTGCCATGGTTTGCCTCTTCATTTGGTCTTGATGATGAACTACACTTGTTGGTTCGAAACGCATTGGCCAAAAAATTCTCTCATGTAATTTCTACCGAAAGACTTTGTTTAATTCGTTATGGATCACAAAAGCTTGAATATAGAAAATAAAAGAAATGCTCACTTTCTTATTTGAGGGGGCAACCTCTAGTAGAGCAGAGCTCAATAACAAAATAAAACTTGATGATCTTTCCCTTCTAACTATGATTACTTATAGCTTAATGACCTTCAAAAACCTAATGACTACTAGTGGTCCTTTGCATAACATGGGTTAGCCACTTTATTTATTAATTATGGCCCTTTTGCAACTAACTGTGTTCCCTTTCGTAAATGCGGGTTAACCACTTACAAATATTAAGATGGGCTTTATTGACTCTTTAACTAAACCTAACTATGCCTCAACCGTATTGGGTTTATTACACAAATAAAGGGGTTAGGGTTTAACTCTAACATGCCCTCCCCGAAGAAAAGCAGCCTTGTCCTCAAGGCTGAAGCTATGGAAACTACTGAAGAATAGTGGTTGGTTCCGAGGTCGCATCTTTGGGAGAGGTGTCTTTCCACTTGACTAGGACTTCCTTGATCGTGCGGCCATGCAGATGTCTTTCATGAGTATCGAGGACCTCTTTAGGTTGGAGCCAGAGTGAACCTTCTTCATCCAATTCAGGTAGACTAGTTTTAATTCTACAAATGTTCCCCAACACTTTTTTGAGGTATGATACATGAAAGAATGGATGGATTTTTGAATTTGGTCGCAAGGCCAACTTGTAGGCTACTACTCCAATGCGCTGAAATACTTGATAAGGTTCATATAATTTTGGAGCTAATTTCTGGAAACCCTTTTCTTTGAGCGATGTTTTCTTATAAGGTTGCAGTCGTAGGAATACCTTATCCCCTTCTTGAAATGTTCACTCTGAACGATGTTGGTCTGCCTGTTGCTTCATTCGATTCTAAGCTTGATGGAGATTATCTTTTAGATGAGCTAGCATGGCGGGATGATTCTGTATGATTTGATCAACTACTTGCACCTTAGAGCATCCATGGATATAAAAAATAAGTGAAGGTGGAAGTTGGCCATACACTGTTTCATATGGATTCATCTTGGTGGCTTCATGATAGTTAGTATTATACCACGATTCAGCTAAAGGTAGCCACTATACCCATTGATGCTAATTTTCTAAAATCGAGCACCTTAGGTATGTCCCCAAACATTTGTTGACTGCTTCATTTTGACCATCGATTTTGGGACAATATGAAGTACTTAGTTGGATTTGGGTGCCTTGTAGCTTGAAAATTTCTTGCCAAAATCTGTTGGTGAAAGTTGGGTCACGATCAAACACAATGGAACTTGGCATGCCATGCAGTTTCAAGATCTGGTCCATGAAAGCTTGAGCCACCAAAGTGGGGGTAAATTGGTGGGGTAGAGCACAAAAATGAGCATATTTAGAAAGTTTGTCCACAACCACCATGATAACTGATTTCTTGCTCGACTTCATGAGGCCAGTAATGAAATCCATAGAAACATTCGTCCAGATGAAGGAAGGGATTGGAAATGGTTGTAAGGTTCTTGGTAACTTGACTATTTCTGCTTTGTGGCATTGACGCACATCACATTCAGCTACAAAATTAAGAATTTCAGTTTTCATTCTCGTCCAAAAGAAATAACAACAAATGCAAGCATAAGTCTTATGAAAGAATGCATGCCCTGTAGTGGGAGATGAGTGCAACTCTGCCAAAAGGCAAGTTTTGAGAGTGGATGTCGGTGGTATAACTACTCAATCATTGTAGCAAAGAATCACATCCTTCCAAGAGTAGACAAAGGAGAAATTAGGATCTGGTCTCAAGTTATTAATGAGTTGGGAGAGAGAGGGGAGTGAAAAACATTCCTTGCAATCTTCTTCAATCTAATCTAGTATGGGATGAGAGATTGATAGCAGGGTGCTTTCATCCTCAAATTGGTGTGATAAAGCATCCGCTATTACATTCTCACACCATTTCTTGTAAAGTATCTCATAATCATATCCAAACATTTTGGCCAACAATTTATTTTCTTGTGGTGAGGATAGACGCTGCTCCAAAAAATATTTGAGGCTTTGATGGTCTGTGCGGATTTGGAACTGTCGCCCCAATAAGTATGGTCGCTAGGTATCTACTGCATGTAAGATGGCCATCATCTCTTTCTCATAGGTAGATTGTCCCAGATGTTTCCCACTCATTTGTTTGCTAGTGAAAGCCAAGGGTTGACCTTCATGCATTAAGACAGCACCAATACCAGTACCTGAAGCATCACATTCAAGCATAAAAGATTTGGTGAAGTTGGGTAGTGCCAATACTCGAGTGGAACACATGGCCTATTTGGGAGCCACAAATGTCTGTTGTGCTGCATCAATCCAGAGGAATGAATTTTTCTTAAGAAGGTTAGTGAGGGGTCTAGTAATGTGACCATAATTACAAACAAATTTGTGATAGTAGCCGGTGAGACCCAAGAATCCCCTCAAACTCTTCAAGGTTTTTGGTTGGGGCCAATATTACATTGCTAGTATCATTTTCGGATCAACCCTAACACCTTCCAACCCACAATGTGTCCTAAATACTCGACTTCTTCCACGCCAAAAGAGAACTTGGACAATTAGACAAATAATTTGTGATTCTAGAGCAGTTACAAGATCAGGTCTACATGTTGAAGATGTTTTTCCTAGGTTAGGCTGTAGATGAGAATGTCCTCAAAGAAAACGAGGACAAATTTTTGGAGATATGGTTTCAGCAGGTGATTCATGAGACTTTTCAAAGTATATGGGGCATTACAAAGACCAGATGGCATGACCATGAATTCATAATGGCCTTCATGAGTTCAGAAATTAGTCTTGGTAATGTCTACTTCTTTCATGCATATTTGGTGATAGCCAGAGTGAAGATCTAGCTTAGTAAAGAATTGAGCACCATGTAGTTCATCAAGAAGATCATCAACAACCAGAATAAGGAATCTGTCTTTGACAGTGAGCTTGCTCACGGCCTGAAAGTCTAGGCACATGTACCATTCCCCATCTTTCTTGAGCACCACAACCATTGGTGACGAATAAGGAATGATGCTAAGACGAATAACACTGGATTCAAGGAGTTCGTTGATGATTTTTCAATTTCATTATTTTTGGCAAAAGGATATCGATATGGGCTCACATTCGGCGGTTGTGCCCCAGGGACCAAAGTGATGCTATGATCATTTTCCCCTCTAGAGGATGTAAGCTCTTTAGTTTTGTCAAATAGCTACTAGTGGAAGTTTAAGACCTATTGCATCTTAGGATGAATATGAAGAGTAGTGGATTCTATGACTTGAGTGGCATTAAACTGGGTGATGACTCCATGACGGCCCTTTTTCAACAAATTTTACATTCGATGTGAGCTGATGATAGAACGAGAACCTACCTAGAGTCCACGAAGTGTATGAATGTGGTCATTTTACTTAAAGCTCATATATAACTCCTAGAAATCCATTGTGAGTGGGCCTAGTCTGCAAAGCCATTCAACACCCAAGACAATGTCACAACCACACATGTTAATTGCAAACATGTGGGTCTTTAGGTGGTATTCTCCCATTTGAAGTTTAATATTTTTGCAACAGCCTTCACATTTCATTGTCCCCCCATCAGCAATAAGGACATGGAAATTAGAGACTTGCCTTACAAAACAATGAACAACTTCGGTGACTCTCTTATGGATAAAGTTATGAGTGCTGCCACTATCAATCAATATTACTACAGGGCAATGTTTAAGAAAGCCTCTAATTTTAAGAGTTTGAGGCACAACAATGCGCACCAAATCATGTAGCAAGATAACTGGTTCATTTGGCAGAGCTGTGAGGTCATTGTCCTGCTGGGTATCCTCAACTTCGTCCTCTGGCTTCCCAAGGGATGGGGCTTCCTCAAATGAGTTGCAATCAATAATATCAATTTGAAATAATTTTGGTTCCTTGCATTTATGCCTCAAGGAGTATTTTTCATCACAGTAGTAGCAAAATCCTTGTTTTCTTCTTTCAACTATTTCTGCTAGAGATATCTCTTGAACCTTAAGTGTTTGGGTAGGGCCCTAAGCCTGGGTGGAACACCCCTTGGCTATGAAATTTGGATGAGTATACTGGGTAGCTAAAGCATGTTCCACTTCGATAGCCTCCGTGCAAGCATCTATCGATGTAGGTGGGTGGTGCATCCAGACATGTGCTTGGATGGCTTCTTCGAGACCACTTATGAAACATTCCAAGTAGAATTCATCTCCTAGGCCTTTTGTTCAGATGGAAAATGTCTAAAAGTCTGCAATGTAGTCTTTTAATGTGCTTGTGTCTCGAAGCTTAGTAAGATGACCCAAAAAATCAGATTCTCTGTCAAAGCAGTCACAAGGGGATTTTGAGAACCCCTGCGAGGTTATGTTCCTGGGATAGCATTTCGCATGCCACTACCACCATTACCATCTCTCTTGGTCAATGTAAAGGGCTCCCACATGTATTTTAGTTGGATCATTGTGGATATCATTAAGAATGAAATATTGTTCCATTTATGCTACCCATACTGCCAGGTTAGAGCCATCAAATTAAACATGTCCAACTTAGGTGGTCGAGGGTGGGAATGTTGGTGATTTCCATGGAAGTGAATATGATGGCTAGATTCTCCTTCAAAGTTTTCATCAATACTATGTGCCTTTTGATGCAACCTCGTCGTGTTCTTAGTAACGTTTTCAATGAATTGTGTAATTTTCTACAGATCTTCCTGGAAAGTATCCAACCTTTTTCAAGGCGCTCGATCTTCTCATTGGCCATGACTTGAGCTTTGGTTTCTACCATACACAGAGCTTAGTCACTTGATGTCACTCCAAAAAAATTGGGACCTCCAGAAAATTGAAGCTAACAAACAAATGATACTACTGTGATCAGCTCGTTATCCTGAACCTTATGGGCTAAGTTTCCTGTAAGCCTCTGGGGAAGGCCTCAATATATATATATATATTATATATATATATATCTTTTTTTACTCTGAACAGAGTTTAACTCTCCATTGATTAATATTGTGGTGGCCAAATTCCAGAAAAATTGATCCTACCCAATGTCCTAGGAAAATCAGGCCCAGACTATAGTAGCCACAAGCCTCACTACGCAGAGTGGCAGATCGCCCTGCGAAACCCCAACAACTGAATTTGAGCTGCACCGTGGTAGAATAACCCCAATTGGTGGATTTGATTGGTGCAATGGCGACAAAACCCCAACTGCTAGATCTTAATTGTAGTGCAGTGGTAGAACCCCAACTGCTAGATCTTAATTGTACTGTAGTGGTAGAACCCCAACTGGTGGATCTGATTGTTGTGACAGCGATAAAACCCCGACTTCTAAATCTGAATCGTACTGTAGAAGTAGAACCCTAACTGGTGCATCTAATCTGACAAATAAGGTAATGGGTGATCTTCAGAGAGTTGAGGGAACAATGGTTACAAAGGAGTGTCAGGTGCTACAAATCACAATATACATAAGGGTCCAACAATAGTACTCATCTTAATATTTCAGGGCACTAACTAAGGAGGATCAACCATACCCTTAGCTATACCACCCAACTACCCTACCATACGTGCAAGTAATCTCCCCGAGTGGTCTTTTCAGTTTACTATAGCAGCAAGATAGCCGATGACTTATCTAAAGCGAGCTTTCAGGTGGGCCTAGGGGGCTTCTAATATACCCAGAGGGTACGTGGAAGTGTAATCTGTGCACGGTTCTATCTAATGCACTACTACTCGAAGGGGTACCCACAAGGGTTACAAGGGAGTCAACCAAGCGTGACCACCTCTTGTATTTCCTGCGTGCATGCCTCCCTAAATCCATGGGATTATGCACTCAATGACAGATCTCGTGGTTTAAAGATGTCGAGAACACATCTCTAGCCTAAAACAAATTTTGCCAAAAATAGAGGTACCACCGCCCCTGGAAAGTGCTTTGATAGCACTTGTTATGCTCTTAACATGCGAGAAATTCTAGAATAGCAAATATGGAAAGAAATACAACCGAGAACACAAAATAAAATGAGAAAAACAGCTAGTATTTTATTATTTTGATATAAAAGAATGTTCAATTGTCTCTTTGAGGGGGCAATCTCTAGCAGAGCAGAGCTCGATTAAAAAATAAGACTGAGTGGTCTTTTCCTTCTAACTACAGATATTTATAGCTAAATGACCTTCAACAACTTAACGACTAGTGGTCCTTTACATAACATGGGTTATCTATGCTATTTATTAATTATGGCCCATTTGCAACTAACTGTGGTCCCTTTCTTAAATGCGGGTTAACCACTTACAAATATTAATACAGGCTTTATTGAATATTTAACTAACTCTCACTATGACTCGACCCTATTGGGTTTATTTCATAAATAAAGAGGTTAGGATTGGACCCTAACATGTCAAAACAAGTCTCTAAAAAAAAAATTGATCTTGATAACCCGAGGAAAAAAATTTAAATCCCTAGAAAATAATTCATGCAAGTGAGGACTTGATGTAAAAAAATTGAAATAATTACAACTTATATACTTCTTGGATTGGCTAGTATGGCCCATTTATGAAATTCCATACTTTTTATAGATATAATGGAATTAATTTGACTAAAATTTGTGTTCCCTATCAAAAGTTAGCAATCTTCTAAAACCATAGTTGTCTTAGAAGAAAAACCATAGAAAAATTGTGAAATTTAAATACAAATAATTTCACTTCTTAGACTCTATTTTGGAATTTTTTTTTTGAATTGGTTATTTTCCTAAGATGAATTTAATTCTTGAATTGTATTCTTGAAATTATGCATGTAGCTTTTTATAAGTTGACCTAAATTCCATTATATTCCTTTCTTCTATAAAAAAATAACAAAAAAAGAGAAAATGCATGCACTTTCTGCCCAAAATGTCTATCATTTTCTTCCCAAGAAAGAGATATAATATCACTTGTAGTGTAATTCACTTGAAATATAGTGAAAACCCCTAGAATTTAAGGAAAAAGAGCGATAAATCCCGAGAAATGTCTCTTTAATAATATAACATAGAGATTTATGTTCGCCCTCTTCAAGGGACAACCTCCAAAGTCAATGCTCTAGATGCAATCAAAATTATTAAGAAACCTTAGATAACCTTATACTCAACACATATCTATCCATAGAGAATATTAAGTAACTATGCACCCACTTATAATGAGATCCTACTAACAAATTTGGGCCTTATTAACAAAGATAACAATTTTCATAATGAGTGAGTACTAACTAAGTATTTAATGGGCCACAAACACTAATATTGTATCTACATAAGGGGTTTATGGCAAGAACCTAAAATTATTTCAAGGGAATAAGTGACATTAAAATAGTAGTAAGAACTTTTTTTCAAGGTATACCATGAGGTAATCACTCTTTGTATGAAGCTTGTGCTAATTTTTTTTTATTATAAATATGATAGTTTTTGAAATAGTTTTGAGAAAGCTCCATCCTAGGGTGTTTTCGTATGAGGGTTCCTCTTGTCAGAATCATCCAAGCAAGTGTGAGAGATACATCCGTGGAAGTAAATTTATACCTACAACCTGAATAAGGTTTTTTATTTTTTTAATTATCAACATCACCAATAAGATGGAAATTTTGAGGAGAGACCCTTAGATTTGTTAGAGCAGATCACTTATTCTTTCATAATGGTTAGACTATTTCTCAACTAATAAAACATTATAGTTATCCTTCCCTATTTAGATAAATTTCCATATGCTTCCATGGTAATTCTTTCCAAAACTTGAGTAAATTATATCCGCTTTAGGGAGCTTTATTTTCCATGAATTGAAAAGGTTCTTGAACCCTAAACCTTCATATCATTTTTTGGTAAGTTTAACCTTTAAAATAACCTTGATGAATTCCTACTCATTCAAGTAGGGAATAGGATTAATTGGACGTTGATCTTGTCAGGCCAGGTAGTAACTCCATAAGGTAGAAATAATTTTACTGTATTATTCCATCAAGTAGGTCCTCATTATATACATGAGGGAGAGACTATTTATTTCGTCTCCCGATGATTGTTCATATTTCCTATTTATCTATTTACAATAATTCACCCAATCACAATGATTAGGTGTCAACATTTCCCCCCTTAATCTAAAGGGATGTTGGTGAGTCCAAGCATCATTCTGAATTGTTGAAGCTTTTCCCTTCCAAGCACTTTGGTGAAGATGTCTGCAATTTTCTCATTTGTGGAACAATGACGAAGATGGATTGTTTTGGCCTCAACATGATGTCGAATCAGATGATATTTAGTATTGATGTGCTTCGTTTGATCATGGAACTTTGGGTTCTTGGCCAACCTTATTGCAGAGGTATTGTCAATCATGAGTGGAGTTGATTGTACTTGTTTTACCTGCAAATCTTCAAGAATTTTCCTGGGCCACATAATTTCTTTTGTTGCTTCAGCTGCTGCCACGTATTCTGCTTCTGTTGTGGAATCTGCTGGAACTGATTGTTTGTGTGGTCTCTAGGAGAAACCTCCTGATCTAAGACTCATAGCATATCCTAAAGTAGATACCCTAGTTTCTTTGTCTCCATCGAAGTCTGAATCAGAGTATTCAATCAAGTTGAAGTCATCCACCTGTGTATACTTGATTCCAAAGTCTCGAGTTCCCTTCAAGTACCTTAGAAATCTTTTTGCAGTAGACCAATGTCCATCACAAGGATTTTTAATAAACCTGGAGAGGATTCCAACAGCAAATGAAATGTCTGGTCTGGTAGTAGTTAGGTAGTTGAGACTTCCTAGAAGTTGTCTATACTTTGTTGCATCCTCAAATTCTTTTCCTTCAATAGATGTGAGCTTTAAGTTTTGTTCCATTGGAGTAGTAAGGGGATTGCACTCTGTCATGCCAAACCTGTTCAACAGATCTCCAATGTATTTCTTTTGAGAAAGAAATATGGACTTTGGATGTTGGGTTACTTCAATGCCAAGATAGTAATGAACATAGCCCAAATCAGTCATTTCGAAACTTTTCCCTAATTCCTTCTTTATGGATGCAATGTAGCTTTCATTGTTCCCTGTCATCAAAAGATAATCTACATATAAAACAAGATATACAACTATTTTTCCAATTTTCTTGACAAATAAAGTTGCATCATCAAGATCAAAATTTTTGAAATTGAGTTTCAGAAGATGCTCAGTTAGTTTTTCATACCAGGCTCGCGGTGCTTGTTTGAGGCCATACAAGGACTTCACAAGTTTTCATATTTTATGTTCATGTCCTGTCACAGCAAATCCTTCAAGCTGGGACATAAAAACATTCTCTTTTATATCTCCATTCAAGAAATCAATTTTTACATCCATTTGATGGACTTTCCAACCGTTCTGAGCTGCTAGTGCAAAGAGTGTCCGGATGGTAGCCCATTTTGCTGTGGGGGAAAAGTCTCCTCATAATCGAACCCTTCCTTCTATGCAAAACGTTTTGCCACAAGCCTAGCTTTGTGCTTGTCAAGTGAGCCATCAGATTTATACCTGTTCTTGTAGACCCACTTGCATCCAATTGGTTTGGCTCCTAATGGAGGATCAACCAGCTTCCAAGTTTCATTCTTTATGAGGGCATCATACTCCTTTTGCATTGCTTATTTCCATTCATCATGAGAAGAAACTTATTTGAAGGAAGTTGGTTCAAAATCTGTAGACAAGTTCAATTCACTATCATAGGAAACATCCATATCAACAGGTGAATTAGAGTCATCTACATCACCTCCATTTTGCTGGTTTGAATTTCTGGTTCCTCTCTTTCCAACTTCATCAGGATGAACACTTTCAAGTGTCTTTGTCACCCACTTTGGGGACCTTTTTTAGATGGTCCAGGCTGCTCCATTGATTGAGTTGGGACTGAATCAAGATTGAGTCTCCCAATTTTATCAATCACATCACTTAAAGCATCATCCATTGTTGGATTTTCATGCCGGGGAGAGTGTTCTTCAGAAGAAGATTCCACATGTTTATTTAGTATAGGAATCCCCCCTTCAAGATGTGGAATCTGATTATCAAATTCGTGAACTGATTTTTATTTTGTGAATCTATCCAAGTGATCAAGCTTCCACTCAACAACATTGTCAATTTTGGATGATTCAAGGAAAATTACATCTCTAGATACAAAAAAATTCTTATTTACTTCATCATAGAGGCGGTATGGTTTGGATGTATTTGAATACCCTAGGAAGATACACTTACGACTTCTAGCACCATGTTTGTTTCTATGTACCTTTGGTATCAAGGCATAACAGGTGGAACCAAAGACCCTGAGATGCTTTGCCGAAGGAACATGTCCATACCACATTTCATATGGAGTCTTGTTTCTTATAGCATTAGATGGACATCTATTCTTTATATATGCAGCACATAGAGCAGCTTCAGCCCAAAACATTATCTTTACATTCTTGAAAAATAGCATGGATCGTAGCAGATTTAAGATTGTCGTATTCATTCTTTCAGCTACACCATTATGTTGGGGATTATAAGGCACAGTTGTTTGATGTTTGATCCCATGTTGGCAAAGATAGTTTTCAAATTCATTTGATGCGTATTATTTTCCATTATCAGTGTGAATAGACCCAATATGAGATTGTGCATCATTTTCAATCCATTTATGAAAATTCTTGAATGTTTGAAAAGCATTAGATTTGTTCTTCAAAAAATAAACCCAACACATTCTGGTATAATCATCAATAAATGTCATGATATATTTATTTCCATTTGCAGAAGGAACAGGCATTGAACCACATAAATCTGAATGAATGAGTTAAATTTTCCTATGTGCTCTTGAATGTGAATCATGAAAAGGCTGTTTGCTATGCTTTCCTAGAATGCAAGCATCACATTGCTTAAGTTTCCCAAAAATGGAAAGCAAACCAGCAACACCATTTTTCTTCAACAAGTGGATACTATCATAGTTCAAATGTCCAAATCTAGCATGCCATAATAAACTTGATGGAAGTGTACCTTCTTCATGATGAGAATTGTATGAGAAATGTTGTGCATGAGCAGAGGTTCCTTGCAACTTGATAAGCCTTTCTTATTCTATTCCCCTCATGACAAGTGAGTGGTCAGATGCTTTTCTTACCTCAAGCTTGCCATCAAAAATATGAATGGAGTGACCTTGCTGGCGGATGTGGACCAGGGACAACAAGTTTCGCTTGAGCTGTGGGAGATATATAACATGATGGAGAAGAAAGTCTGGAAGACCAGGAAGTTTAAGCCCGATTATGCCAAGCCCTAATGGCTTGTTTTTTGATTGATCTGCAAGTATACGGCTCCATCAACATTGTTAGTGAAATCTTCAAAAAAATCTTTTCTATGAGTCATGGGGCAGGTTGCTCCTGAATCAAGCAACCGATCATTCTTCCAAGAATCAAGTGAAGCATTAAATAAATCTTCATTTACTCCAATGTTACATTGTGCCACAACATAGTGAGCAGATTTAGGTGCTTTACCTTTGTCTGTATCATCATTTTTACCTTTTTGTTGGTTTTTTTCTGTTCAATTTTGTCCCATGGTAGCTTGCATGTAGATGCATCACATTATCCATTTCTTTTGTAGCATATGCAGTGCAAATTTGCCTTTTCTCCTTGAGAATTTCTACCCCCTGTTATACGGGAATAGTGTCCACACGAATGCTGCTATTCCCACTAAGATGTGTGGCTATCTTAGAAACAAACAATCAAAGTCTACTATTGATTCCTTTTATGAAAATAGATGAGAAGAGAACCAAGAGGGCCAACCTGAGTCTTGCGGCTTGATTCCCTCTCCTTCTTGATAAAGTTTTGCTGCTCGCTCTTTATCTGCTCAGCTTCAAGAGGGCCTATAAGTCACAACAACATACTACTATGCAAGAAACAAGGATCTAAATTCACAAATAATGTAGGATCAGATGTACATTAACCATATACAAGCACATATAAACAAGTACACTAGGATATGGAAGGAAACAAGAATAGATTTATTCAGATAAAAGTAGCAAGAGGATTACAACCATGTGCAGCTCTAACCCAACATCATCCTCCAGCTAAGAAGCCCTTCTTTCACCTCAAGCAAAGCAAAATCACCGAACACTGTGAATGTACACTAGAATAGCAACAACACTTCTCTATAGATTACAAAATTCCAGCCTCTGGATCTCTGTGATGAGGGATCCATATATAGATGATTATAGAGAGCTGAGTCATCTTTTGGGATCTTGATTAGTGTCTTCTATGTGATAGTTCCTACTTCCACTTGGAGAATGAAGATCTCTTACTCATCCCTGGTCGAAAATGGAGTGGCAAGTGTCAGAGGGGAAGCTTCTGGAAGATTCCATGATCTTCCACCTCGCATTTTGGTCCCTGCCATTTTGTCCATTCCTGACCATCACACCCTACAGAGGAGAAAAACAGCATGCATCGCACCCTGTACATTGGGAAGGTGATATGCATCGCACCCTCTACATGGAGCTTTCAGTATGGTCCAGTTTTGACCATTTATGAGTAGTTTTCAGTGGAGAACTTCTGGGAGATGATGTAATCGGTTGACCTTATTCCTTTAGGCAGTGAAGCAACACTTTTAGGGACTTAAGAGCCCTCAGTTTATGGACATTTGTGATTGGGGTTGAAGTTCCCAAAAATGTCTATAACAGTTGCCCCCTAAAGCGTGAGGTCATTAATCATTTTTGATGTTGGGTGAAATTATTTACTATGAGGATCTGAAGTTTTTCTGAGCTTGGAGATTTCCTGTAATACGATACAATACAATACATTATATGACAACATTTTTTCATGATCTAGCTGAGGCGGGCATTCCCATGCTCAGCTTTATAAACTCATTTTCATGTACATAGGACAGCAATCGTCTGTATGACAGACTGATGATATGGACACATCATCCTTTGATTTGGATGATAATCTGTTCGGCAATGATGTACATTGGATGTTTCTAATATTCCTGAATATATCACAGCCCCGATGGATGAAACTAGATTTGGGGTATTCAAACTCGGACAATCTTTACTCGGAGTATAAGTCGATCCATGTGAAAAATGTTTTGGAGTCGAACATGGGAAGACATCGCCTGATTACTAGTCAATGATGTAAGTTGTTAACAGGTGCGAGAGGAATCACCAATAATGACAATGACCCTCAAGGTACTACAGTACAATCTACGTGGTGTGAAAAAGGGACTTGGCGTCGAACACCACGCAAAATCTCTCAGTCGAAGGTCATTGATGTAAACCTGTCGCCGAAAGTGAGAAACTTGCCATTGAGGCATGCAAGCTTCAAAGTACTGAAAGGGTTGTTCCTAAGTCAGCTTCTTGGATAATGAGCTGATGTCGACAAGAAGCGACCCGTCATAGGAGGGCCTTAATGAATCCCACATCAATGACACGGAACGAAGCAAATGATTTCGGAGGTGAAAACAAACTGACGATATGGGGTTTCAAGGTTGCGGTCACGAAGGAATGAAGCATGGAAGTATTGCAGTGGGTGAGACTCAGGTGAATTTTCTGAATGACTTCTCTTGAACATATCGGCGACACTGACGATGGATTGGTAGCGTTAACCCCAGAGATGGATGGTGTGATGGACCAATGGTGAGAACCAGTGAACGGAACAACCCAACCCGGCATGGATGCGGAAGGAAAGCGTCATGTTCAAGAGCGACTTGCTACCAATAAAGTTTCTTCTTGTTTTCTTCCCAATTTTCCCCAGTCATTGCTGACTAGTACCTGTTTATTTTTGTCATTCTTGAGGAGGATAACATATGCTTGTTTTATAATCTGCCCTTCGGGCGAACCTGTCGCTATATTTTAGCGAGCCTAGCGACAGTGAAACTCGTTCTCGTCCTGTTGGATGAGTTTTTCTCTATTTAGTTTTACTGAGTTTAACGACAAAAGATAACTCGGTCTCTTTCAATTTTAGAGAGTCTGAAAGAAATAGAAAGAAGACTCCGAAGATTCTTTTTCGTTGAATAATCCCTTGAGTCCAAAAAAGCGTAAAATAATAAAAAAGGGATGAATTTTCGATAGTTTTAACGAGCCGAACAAGACAAGCGCTCGATCTTTTTGTGTAATAATCCCTCAGGTCCAAAAAGATTAAAATCTAGAGGGGGGATAGCACTTCCGATGCCTTTTAACGAGCCGGAGAGGCCAATCGCTTGACAATCTTTGCATATTTTACGAGTCAGGTGAAAAGAGCTTAAAGAAGATTCATTTTCGAGGAACGGGTGAGGTTTCAGGTAGCAGCTGATTCCAGGTAAGGTTTGGAATTTTCCAATCATGGTAGTGTTACAAGGATGGCTAGCAGAATCACTCTTCGCAGATGTTCCTTGAAGGGGTAAAAAATCATGTGGGGGTGAATGATCAGCTAAAAACAGAGTGGAGGTGATGGCGAGAACACGACAAAGGCTCAATGTTGGCATTATGTTTCTAGTTTGGCTCTATGGTACAGGTTTTGTACTTGATGGCAACTCTCCCATGTGGTAGATATCAGTTTAGACACTCAAAATCATGGAAATTAAGATACCCGCAGGTAATCCTAGAAGAAGCTGCGGACCCGCAGGTATGTCGTCCAAGGGGTGCAGACATGCTCGCAGGTGCTCCGTTCAGAAGGTGTGGACCCCAGTTTCACTCTCTCCAATGCATAAAAGCGCATGCACGTGGGAATCTTCATGAATGGTTCATGGTATTAGTCTAACAGTTTT
The DNA here is from genome assembly GCA_000404065.3 of Pinus taeda. Lineage (NCBI taxonomy): Eukaryota > Viridiplantae > Streptophyta > Pinopsida > Pinales > Pinaceae > Pinus > Pinus taeda. Next base: position 11,222 of record APFE030439757.1, on the reverse strand, counting down.
TGATCTTATGGTTTTGGTCCGTGGTATTGCATCTACAAATATTGATCCAAGGTATTGGGATCATGGTATTGTGTTATTATGGTTTTGGACCATGGTATTGTGAAAGGCTTACCTATAAAAAGGAAAGGAGATCTCTTGGCCACACACTTGTAAAATTTGAATATCTTAAGATCTGAAATTTTAGGTGTTTGGTTTTAAAAGCTAGATCTAAATCAAGGAGATAACTTAAGGTGACTCTATTGACGTCGTGATCTCTCGGGCGTATGAACAAATCTGTGGATCTGACTGACTGTGGCACATTGAAGGACTGTAAATTTGGTCGTAATCAGAAGTCTGTAGGCGATCCGAAGGCGTAGTGCGGTGGTACGTAGCTCAGTAAAAGGCTCAGTAGGGGGGTACGCAACTTAGTAAAAGGCGCAGTGCGGGGTACACAGCATCGAAGAAGGCACAGTGCGAGGCTCACGCAGCACAGAAAAAGGTGAAGTGCGAGGTACACAGGAAAGCAGAAGGCACAGTGCGGATGTACGCTGTAAGTCAGAAAGTAAAAGTGCGGATCTGAAGAAAAGTACGCAGAGCAGAGGAACGACCAGTGCAGATCTGCGCAATTCAGACTCAGAAGAGCTGCAGATATACGCAGGCCCCTGTTGGTGAAGTTGCGGTCTTATCTTGAAACGTTTGTTGCCTGTCTTTTATCTATTGCTGCAGAATTCTAGGTTTAGATGTCTGGTATTACCTTTTTGTTTACAGCTTTCTGAAGAATTGGGTGATTGATTAGTTCATTGTATAAGGAGATTGGGTGATTTACATGTACTTGATGATTATTTGATGTTCATGGATCGTCTGAAAATTTATTAAACATGGTCCTTAAAGAAGTAAAAGAGCTAAGGGGGTTGTAGCCCCCTTCCAGGAGAGACTGGAAAACGAGAGAGAGTTGTAGCTCTCTGCAGGTTGCAGCCTGCGTACTGGTAAAGGACTGCACCAATACAAAATCATTGTAAAATAAGTTTCTAATCGAAAGAAGATAGAGACATATTGTAGCAGGTGGTTTTCACCCACATTGGGTTTCCACCTTATATCTGGTGTTCTTTGGTGTGACTATCTGTTTTTATTGTTTCATGCTCATTATTATATGGTACTGACATACAATTTAATGATCAATATCTGAAGATTAAATTAAGGAAGGCATATTGAAAAAATTGATAATACTGATTCACCCCCCCTCTCAGTATTATTTCCAACAATTGGTATCAGAGTAGGTCCTTCAGAAGAAGCTTGATCACTTGAAGGAAGATCTTTCATCATGAGCAACTACAAGAGGGAAGCATCAATCAGGCCACCAATTTTTGATGGGACAAACTCGTTTATTGGAAGGTAAGAGTTACTGCCTATCTTCAATCTCTTGGTACAAAATTCTGGGATATCATAGATACATGGTATACTTTTCCATCAGCAACTCCTAGAGATCCGGCTGAGAAGAAGAAGTATGAAACAAATGCAAAAGCGGTCAATACTCTATTAGGATGCCTATCTCAATCAGAATTTGTCAAGGTTATGCAGTTTAAATCCGAAAAAGAGATATGGGACAAGATTGTTCTGAGCTATGAAGGAGATGATCAGGTAAAATGAGCAAAACTTCAAACCCTTAGGATTCAGTATGAAAATATCAAGATGTATAATGATGAAAGTGTGGCTAATTATTTTCTTCGTGTAGATGAGATTGTTAATTGTATGAAAAATTTGGGTGAAGAAGTAAAAGAGGTTGTTGTAGTTGAAAAAGTTCTAAGATCTTTGTCCCCTAGGTTTGAATCTAAAGTTTCTGCAATAGAAGAAAAGGAGAATCTCCAAAACCTTAAAATGTCACGGCTGCATGGAATTCTAACTGCTTATGAAATGAGGAGAGGAGGACCATCAGACAGGAGAGAAGTTGTCTTCAAGGCTTCTGGCAAAGGAGTCTACTATGAGTCAGGACACATATTAGATGAAGAAGAAGAATCAAATTTTGTCAAAAATCTTCAACGGGGCGCTGGACGATTCCGAGGAAAGTTACCTTTCAAATGCATTGCTTGTGGAAGAGTATGTCACTATGCTGCCAAATGTCCTCACAAGGATAAGGGGAAGGAACCTGTTAGATGGAACAAGAAACAGAATGCAAACAAGAAAAGCTATTACACTCATGAAGATAGTGATGGACTATCAAATAGCAATGAAGATGAATGAGGTAATCACTATAAACTTTTAATGGCCTTTGAAGATGATGATTATATGGATGCTATAGATGTGGATGGATTTTATGAAGAAATTTCTAGACTCAAAACATGTTTAGAAGAAAATAATGTGATCATTGATACTCTGCAATTTCAACTTGATGAAAAAGAGAAGTTTCTTGAGAAGTTAGAATGTGAAATTGTTGGCCTTAGAAAAGAAATTGAGAAAACAAAGGCCCTTAATCTTAAATTTGTTAAAAGATCTGAAACTCTAGATGAGATTATCAATGCGCAGTGTTCCCCTCTAATCAAGACAGGTCTCGGATATAATGGAGAAGCATCTCAAGCTTCCACCTACAAAAGTTATCTTGATGCAACAAGAAGAAGTGAGCAAAGGCCTAATAGAAATCATCAGGTAAATCAGGGACAGTCTTCCTCAAGAATGAAAAAATACTATCAAGAAAATCGGGGGCATGCTACCTTAAGGACAAATAGAAGCTACAACCAGCCACAGGTAAAATCTTCCCAATTTTCTTCAAGAATGGATGTCAGTAGAAACTAAAATCGGTTGGATGATAGTCGCAGGAATTTCTTCAATGGAAAATGTTTCTCTTGCCATAACTTTGGTCACAAAGCAACTCAATGTGTTTCCTATAAGACAATCATGACTAGAGAGGCTCAAAAACAAAGAAGTATGCCTATAATCACGAAGAGGACCTATAACAACTTTTCCGCCCTTAAAAGTGAAATTGAATGTTCTATTTGTAATAATTTTGGTCATGAAGATTCTGAATGCAGGAGCAGGTTTTGGAAGACAACTAAGAAGGAACAAACCTCAAGTCCCAAAACATGGAGAATGAAGGAACCGAAACCAAAAAGATGTGGGATAGCTTTATATGCAGAAGGAAAGGAAAATCAATGGTACATCGACAGCAGATGTTCGAAGCATATGATAGGTGATAAAGAAAAACTTGAATCATATACTGCTTTAGGAAAGGGAAAGAAAGTTTCTTTTGAAAATGATACCCTTGCAGCCATAAAAGGAAAAGGCATTGCTCAGTTGAAAGAAAAGGTCAAAGCTGGAAATGTCTTGTATGTTGATGGCTTGAATCATAATATATTGAGTGTCAGTCAGATGTGCGATAATGGAACCGAGGTAATATTTCGATCAGATGGGTGTAGTGTTCATGATATTGATAGAGGAAGAATAGTTCTCAAAGGTAGAAGAACTCCAAATAATCTATACATATTTGAAGAAGGAGAAAACAATGTTATTTGAGCAAAAATGATGAACACTGGTTATGGCCCGGAGGTTGGGGCATCTAAGCTTTTCACAAATAAGGAAAGAATGCAAATACCAGGCAGTTCGTGGTCTTCCAGACATCAAAATTTCAGACAAAACCATATGAAAATCATGTCAGTTTGGGAAGCAAACCAGAACTAACTTCCCTGAGAAGGAAGTATCTTCCAGCAGGCCTCTTGAGCTAGTCCATACAGATGTATGTGGTCCATTTAGGACAAGGTCACCTCGAGGAGAAGAATAATTTATATTATTCATTAACGACTTCTCCAGGATGGTTTGGTTAGGACTTATGAAGCACAAGGATGAAGAATTCGAAAAATTCCAATCCTTCAAAGCCTTGGTTGAAAATGAATCAGATTACAAAATCAAGTGCCTCAGGTCCGACAGAGGTGGGGAGTTTACCTCAAATGAATTTTTCGATTTCTGTGAAGAACATGGAATAAGAATGGAATTCTCTACAGCTAGGACTCCTCAGCAAAATGGAGTGGTGGAAAGGATGAACAGAACAGTCCAACAAATGGCTCGTGCTATGCTTGATGAGTCTGGAACTCCCGCAACCTTCTGGAGTGAAGCTGCATATGCTGCGGTTGTTATTCTCAACAAAAAAAATGTCCGAGTGAACAGCACTCAAACTCCACATGAGCTCTGGTATGGTGAGACTCCTTCGGTAAAGCATTTCAAAATTTTTGGGGGCAAATGCTATATTAAGAATACTGATGAACAGCTTGGAAAACTTGAACCCAGAGAAAATGAAGGCATTCTCCTTGGTTATTCTCCCTACAACAAAGCATATAAGTGTTAAAGTAAAAGACTTGGAAGAATTGTCAACGACATTGATGTAGTGGTTGATGAAAAAGGATACATCCTTAGGCAAGTAAATCATGAAGATATCGAAGACGATGAAGACTACTCTCCAAATCAGACAGATGATGAAGAAGAACCTCAAGAGGCACTAGAGGAATAGATAAGGAGAGAAGAAAGGACTCCATCTAGGTACGTTTAGAAGAATAATCCAGAATCTCAAATTTTGGGGCAGAAAGAAGCAGGTGTACCAACTAGAAGAACAATTGCAGAGGCCTCAAGCTATTTGGCATTGCTCTCCTCCACTGAGCCACAAGATATAAAAGAGGCATGCAAAGATGAATGCTGGATCAAGGCAATGGATGAAGAACTTGAGTAGATTGAAAAGAACAACACTTGGGAGTTGGTTCCTAGACCAAAAGATAAGAATGTCATAAGGAAAAAATGGATCTTCAAGAACAAGTTGAATGAAAATGGGGATGTTATTAGAAACAAGGCCAAACTTGTTTGTAAAGGGTATGCTCAACAAGAACGAATAGAATTTGAAGAAACTTTTGCTCATGTTGCTAGACTTGAGGCCATCTGAATGTTCCTTTCTCTTTCAAGCTTTCAAAAGTTCAAAGTTTTTCAAATGGATGTGAAATCAGCCTTTCTGAATGGGGACTTAGAAGAAGAAGTGTACATTGAGCAACCAGATGGTTTCATCCTTGGGAATGATCCAAATCTTGTATGCAGACTAAAAAAATCTCTCTATGGTCTTAAATAGGCTCCAAGGGCTTGGTACTATCGTTTGGACAAATATCTTCATCAACAAGGTTTTTCAAAGGGATCTGCAGATAGTAATCTTTATATAAAAATTGAAATGACAAATTGCTAATACTTGTTGTGTATGTAGATGATATTATATTTGACTGTAATGAAGAAGCTATGAGTCAAAGCTTTGCCTTGGTGATGCAGAAAGAATTCGAAATGTCTTTGCTTGGAGAACTGACATACTTTCTTGGATTGCAAATCCAACAAAAAGAAGGTGGTATCTTCTTGTCTCAAAGCAAGTACCTCAAGCAGATTCTGAAGAAATATGGCATGGAAGATGCAAAACAAGTATGTACTCCCATGGTTACATGATGCAGTCTTAGTGCAAATGATGAATCAACAGCAGTACATCAGCCAACCTATAGATCTATGATTGGAAGTCTACTATATTTGACAGGTACCCGACCAGACATCATGCATGTAGTGGGAATAGTTGGAAGATTTCAGGCTAATCCAAAGGAAACTCATCTTCAGGCAGTGAAGTGAATCTTTAAGTACCTTCAAGGAACTCAAAACTATGGCTTATGGTATCTTAGAGATACAAATCTCACACTTCATACTTATACAGATGCATCTTGGGCCGGAAGCGTGGATGACAGGAAGAGCACAAGTGGTGGTGCATTCTTTATGGGTTCCAGATTAGTATCTTGGTTCAGTAAGAAATAGACTTCGATTGCTTTATCTATAGCTGAAGCGAAATATGTGGCTGCTGCATCTTACTGCACTCAACTCCTTTGGATGATGCAAACCTTGTAGGATTTTCAAATCACTTATACACCACCTATTTCCATCTTATGTGATAATACAAGTGAAATCATCATCTCAAAAATCCCAGTCATGCATTCAAAGACCAAGCACATACCGATCAAGTATCACTTTCTCCGGGAACAAGTGTTGGAACAAGAGGTCAAATTGGAGTATGTTCCTTCTAAGGAACAAGTTGATGATATTCTCACCAAACCACTACCCAGGGAAACTTTTGAATATCGCGGGCAGAAGCTGGGAGTAGTTGATGTATCATCTTGCTGAGAAAAATGGGTGTACACGAGTTGCATAAGGAAAATACGCGTACATACGCTCGTTAGTGCGGAGAAAGTCGCGTATATGGAGGCTTGATGAATATTAGAAGTGACAAGGTCTGTTTGAAAATTTTCTGATACGAGTCTGACAGAGACCATCCCGCACAGGTTCAGGGGGAGCAAATAATCTTCTAATAATGTACTGTTGGCACTATCTTAGAAGCTTTTGGTTCTAAGCTGTTGTTGGTTTCAGGTAGAACAAAGGCAGAGGGAGAACAGAAGGAAATATTGGTTGCTGATCTGAATGGTGATTGACAGTTGCTGCTGCTATCAGTTGTTGGTGACTTTCATAAGTCTTGTCTTAAATAATTCATCTCTATGTAATGTATCTTTTTCTTATATGGTGTCAAGGTCATGTAACAACCTATATTGGTTTCCCCACTATGCCTGGGATGAAGATGTAATGTATTTGGTCATCATGTGTAAATTTCTGATGTATTCCCACTCGGTGGGTGGATGATACCCATTTGGTTGGGTGATGGATGTATGTATTGAGTCTTTTGGTGATAGGAAGGTCTTTTATGATGCATAAGTCTTGGTTCTTCTTGAAGAACATATGTTTGCAGATCTTGCCTATAGTCATGGGGAGCATGGTCAGCACAAAGGACAGAGATTTCAGCATGTAATCAGGGGGAGCACAACCCTTTGCCCTTGATGACAAAGGGGGAGAATGATCTTGAGGATCTTGGTGTTGCCATCAAGTCCAAAAGGGGAGATTGTTGGCATTATGGCACAGGTTTGGAGCTATGGCACAGGTGTTGTCCTTGATGGCAACCTTCTTTGGTAACAGATCTCAGTTCAGGCACTCAGAAAGTAGAAAAAGACATATACGCAAATTCATCTAGACGAAGGCGCGTATACATGCGGGTTATACATTACAAAAGCGCGTATATATTGGTGATCATTCTCTTGTTCCATGGCAGTTAGATCTTGGAACTTGAACCTATGTTTTGGACCATGGCGTGTCGTCAAATGTGTCGATCCCTAGTTTTGGGTTCATGGTATTGAAATGTTATGGTTTTGGACCATGGTATTGGGGAAGGCTTAAAACTATAAAAGAGAAAGGAGATCTTGTGACAAATTACCATCTGGATTATTATTGAAGATCTGATAAAGTGCTAGAGCTGGTATATTGGATGGTGACGCAGATCTGGATCTGAAGGAAGGAGGAACCTTAGTGCAAAAGGAAGGATAAGGTCTATTCATGGGTCATAATCTTTAAGCCTAAATGATAGTATCTCTGTATGATTTTGATATGCTTGATGTGGCGCTTATCTGATCTATAAGTCTGATAATCTGGGTTAATTAGTGATTGAATATCTGGAAGAGTGTGTTGTCCTTTATAGATCTGTACGCAGGTTCAGTAAAGTGAAGGCGCGTATACACGCAGTTTAGGGGAAGTAAAGTCGCGTATACGCAAGTTGTTCCATACACAGATGCGTATGCACGCAAGTTGCAGACGGTTGAAATTGCATATATGCTTTAAGTTGTGATCTAGCTGTATCTGCTTATTGTTGCTGTGTTTTGGGTTCTATTTCTGCTGTGTGGTTTCTGGTACAGTGTTCTGTGTATAGCTGTCAGAGAAGTATCTACTTGTTTCAGATCTAGTTGGTGAAAAGGAGATTGGTTGATTCTTGATGATTGTTTGATGTTCATGGATCCAGTTTGAAAATTTATGAAACGTGGTCCCTGGAAGAAAGAGAAGGTTGTAGCCTTTTATAGGCCAGCACCTATGTACTAGTATCTTGGCTAGTGCAAGAGTTAAAGGGGTTTTTGCTCCCTTCCTGGAGAAGCTGGAGAATGAGAGAGTTGTAGCTCTCTGCAGGTTGCAGCCTACGTACTGGTAAAGGACTACACCGGTACATTGTAAAAGAAGTTTCTAATTAAAGAAAGATAGAGACGAATTGCAGTAGGTGGTTTTCACCCACATTGGGTTTCCACCTTATATCTTGTGTTCTTGTGTGTGATTGTCTTTCTGCTCTGTTTTACTGTCTTGGGTTACTGGTTATTTGATTCTGCATCATAGATTAACAATCATCATCAGAAAGATAAAGTAAATTAAAAGTTTGCTTTGTATACGTGGGTTTCCTTCT
>APFE030439743.1:367523-389839 GCA_000404065.3 Pinus taeda | reverse complement strand
AGATACTCAACCCAAATGAAAACAATGATCAACAAGCATTAGGGTTAATTACCTCTTTACTTTAGTGAGCAAGACAAAAAAAAGGAAATATATATGATTGATTCTCCTAATTTGATGAGAATATTAAACTACATCTTTTACTAGACAATGGCATGATTTTAAGCTAGTTAACCAAAATTGAGGAGTTAATTTTTGCTTTTGGTGCGTGAACTAAGGAACCACACCTAGTGTGCATTAATCCTCTCTCCTAGAGAGTGTTCTAAATATGTACTCATGGCATTCAATGTAATACAAGAAATTACATTGGTCTCTTTGTCTCTTTAGTTTAAAGAGTGGGTGTTCATTCTCTCTTCTTTCTCTTTTGTCTCCAGCTTGCAATTGTTGGAGTTGTTTCTTTTCACAACTAGATTCTTGTTTGTTTGTGATCAAAATCTAACATGATATCAGAGCATAGGAGGAGATTTTAAGAAACATACATCTTTCATTAGATGTGACATAGGATTGAAGAGCACATAGAGAGTGGATCGACCCATACCAGTGATTCTCACTCCATTCAATTCATTGAATGGAGTCCAAAATTTCTACTTATATTAAGAAGTAAACGACATTATCATATTACTGTGAGTACATAACCGAATCTTAATTCATATATAGAGAATGGAAAGTACTTCAATGATATGGATGGAGCTTATGGGCTACTATATGTGTCTATATCTCTAGATTTTATCTTCCATGTAAAATCTTGTGCAACACTTAATGGTGTATGGACCACATTATAGGGTTTGTTCAAGAAGTGGGGTGAACCAAAAGTACATCATTTGAAGAATGAGCTCATTTCATTGATCCCAAATAGTTTTGACACCCTGCAAGATGACTTCTATTTTAATACTTTCTTCAATAAGTCAAGGCATGTTGAGTTGATAGGAAAGAGAAGGAACTAAACTTCTCTATTCTTCCTAAGCTAGGTTCTAAGTATTTTGTCTTTATTTCTCCTTTTCATACTACAAGGCCATCAATGGGAAAGGCTTGGAATCCACCATGTTTGGACGACTTCATTGAATCATCCATACAAGAGAAAAATAATCTCATACATATGAGTGGAATTAAGCTTTCCAAAGCCTGTATTCTTGTAGTACAAAAGAACAAGGAGAAAAATAGTTCCTAAGTATTTTGCCTTCATTTCTTCTTTTCATAATACACATATATCAATGAGAAGTGCTTGGAAGATGTCATATTTGGATGACTTCATTAAATCACTTATATAGGAGAAAAATAATTTCATATAGATGGGTGGCGTCAAGCATCTCAAGGTCTGTGTTCTTGTAGTACAAAAGAACAAGGAGAAATCAAAAGGCTAGAAGAACCATAATCACAAGGAAGGAGAAAATAATGAATCCACTAAGGATTATTCTAACTCCAGAGTAGGAAAATCAAAGGAGGAGAGATCTAAGTGCAATTATTTCAATAGAGGGTATCATCCAAAATTTTCACGCATGACTAATACTATCGATCTTAGGGCACAAGTTCTTTAGCAAAATAATCTTAAAGATTAATTGCCAAGAAGAAGCCTAGAGATAAGCCACCAGAAGATCAAGATAAGGACCATGTTTTGAAAGCTATTAATTTTTTACCTCGTACATGGATTTTAGATTCCAAAGCCTCTCATCATATGGTTGCTTGAAAGTATACATTTTCTTCTTTAGATTCTTGTATCAATACACTTTTTTTAATGGGAGACAGTTCACTCATGTGAAAGTATGTGGTTAAGGTAAAGTGGATCCTAATTATGGAATATGCCTAAATGTCTTCCATGTTCCAAATTTATCCATGAATCTACTCTCGATCTATCAAATCATTGATTCAAGGACAGGAAAGCAGGTAGAATTACTCTAAATTTAGTGTTCATCTTCGATATGTCAAATGGTTTCAAAATTGTAGCTGGGGAGGTGGATCACCATTCCAGGTTGTATACTTTTTTCATTGTGTTCATAAACATAATTATGTTGTGCTTCTAACACATGTAAATGAGGAAACAAGAGAAAGAAGTCTCGAAATGGAAGAAGGTTTGTTGCATGCACTCCGAGATGTACCAATTGCAACATCTTTGCCATTTATGGTTCTAATAGCAAAGATAATTCTTCCTCTTCAAGTCAAATTTATATTTATAATTTAGATTCTTATATGTTCATGAGAATGATATTTCATATCCAAATCATAGAACATGGTGGGCACAACAAACTCTACAAGTCGTTGGTGATATAGTGAGTGATCATACCAATCCACAAAGAACTACAATTCAGTTTGGGGGTGCTCCATGAACACTCACTACTATTGTGAATAAGTAAAAGGTTTTGCATGTAACTAAGGACTTCTCACATGATGGTACATGATAGATCAAAGGGAAGATTCATGATGAGGTTATAGATCTGCAATATTGTCCTTCTTCAAAACTAGTTGTACACATATTCACAAAGACCTTCATCAAGCAGAAGTTTACAACTTTGTGAGATCTCTTCAGGGTGAAGGACACAATTATATAACAATGGATATTGTTAGAATTATACTTTGAGGGGGGTTTTCTTCCTTGGGTTTTCCTTTCTTACGTAATATTTTCTCATACATTTACCTATCTTTTGTATATGAATACCTAACATGGATCCATATTGTTGAGACTTACTTATTGTGCATACCTTAGTTGTGCTTCGAGAGGTTGTTGGAGTACATGCACATTACCCACTATTTAGGAGGACTATTATATATAACAATTTCTATTTTTAGCAACTGCTACCATGTAGGATGACATATGGTAGTGACTGGGCAGTGACTAGGGAGTGACATGGTTGTAACATGGCACATAGAGCACACTTCTTATCCTTAATCTCCTCCTATAAAAGTATGCCCTTTCCCTCCTGTTTTTGGAGATATTGTTACCCACTTATCCTTTCATTCTTGGAAACCTTATATCCTAATATTTAGGCCTAATATTGGAGTTTAATTACATTTCTAGAGTTAGGAGTAGCATGAGTGAGTTATGTCTTCAGTTCTCACTTATTTATGGTTAATCTTATCCTTAGTTAACTCTATTATTGACTCCAACTCCATTTTTGGGCTAGTTAATGAAAACTAAGGGGGAATTGTTTTATTTATTTTGTGCTTGCACTAAGGAACCACACCTAGTGCACATTAGTCCTCTCTCCTAGTAAGTGCTATAAATATGTACTCATGGCATTCAATATAATACAATAAATTTCATGGGTCTCTTGGCCTCCTAATTTGAACTAGTCTCATTATCTCTTTGGTTTGAAAAGTGGTCTCTTATTATCTTTTATTTTTCTTTTATCCAAATATACAATTCACGATATTGTTTCTTTTTCATAGATAAATTTTTGTCTTGTAATCAAAATATAATCATTTATCTATAAAAAAGATAGAAATAATTTTTCCCTTAAATATAAAAAAATGTAATACAATAATAAATCCATAAAAAATAACTCTTATTATAAGTAGATACTTAAAACTCAAATACTTAGCATGAGATTGAGAAGAGCACAAATTCAAACAATTCACCAACTATAGTGATGATGCGACCACTAATATAATATCAACAATTATAACAAGTAGTCAAAGAAAAAACACTACACGATACCATTCTTTCTTAATATGCATAATACCTCTCTCAATCCTAAAGAGTATCTCTAAAAATTCATATTTGAGTTCTTTACTTCAAAGTGTCGTACTAGCTTGTAATGGCACACTATGCACAACCACAACGATACACTTTATACAACCCCTTTATACCCACCTAAAATTAATCTTTCACAAATTAACTTTTCCAATGATAAGGCAATGGGTGAATTATATGAAATGCTTTTTGGATATATATATGTATGGAATTTTAATTGTGTATTAAACGTAGTATAAACACTTATTAGTCCCTGCCCTCCGGGCCTGGCAGGGACTATAGCAACCGGTTTTGGTCGGTGGGCAATAGTTTGGCACGGTAACCTAGGTTCATATGTAAACACATTTTAACTTAAGCCAAAGTTTGGTGCCATAAAATATGTTTCCCGATGCTTCCCGATGCTGTTAACCAATGAAATCAAGGTTCATCTTATTTGGCCTCAGTACGAGGTATGCGGCCTGAAAAGTTAGGAAACTGTTAAGAAAGGAGCTAGGTTAATTAAAATAGTGTCGCGTGTCTGAAGTAATGCTATCACAAATATAGCATTAATTCCTTAACATTTAATGTTAATTACGGGGAACTAACATTACGGGGAAAATGGCATAGGTTAGGTCTATTAACCACGATACAGGTCTATTAACCAGGAGACACATGCCCTATATGTGTCAATGTTGGCAATCGACAGATCGGTGTCTGCATGCATGTTCTCTGCCTCTGGCTATATTTCTCTTCTGTTCTCTTCAGTTCAGTCTTCAGGAACAGTTCAGTCTTTAGGATGGGATTGGTAGGTCGTATGATGCACTGGCCCTGTGTTCTCGGTAGCATTGTAGTGTTGTGCAGCCTGGTAGTCATTTCTTCTCCCCCTGTGCCTTCTGCAGTTTCATTGATGTTGCTGTGTTTTGCTGTGTTTTCAGGTGCAGGGTTTGCTTCCAAGAGCATATGCAGATGATTGCAGATGGCTACCGAAGGCTATGTGAGCCAGCTTGCAACCAAAACTCAGGTGGGTTATAAATAGATACATATATTTATAAGTTGGATTAATCCAGCGAAGTACAGATGAACCAAAGAAATTAATACCTTTCATGAAATTAATACCTTTCAGGACTCGGTCGTAGCAGTCAGGATTTTCTGCTAAAAATTTGAGTAGCCCTGTTATTGTTGCGGTAGCTCGTCAACATGAGAGTCGGTCCTGGTAAGCTTCAAATCCACTGTTAAACTTCTTCTATTTTCGTTAATTGCATCATAAAATTAAAAGGTTCGCAATACTATGTGAATTTTTCATACTATCAATTTGACGATACCATTCTCTGAATATGATAGACTACGACCTGAATTTACAACAGGCATAGGGATGCGAGAACGGACGGCTTGCAAAACTAGCGTTCAGAAAATGATGTGGAGATATGGAATCCATTTCAGGAGAGGGTTTGTGGAACAACGCAGAAATGGCAGCCATTAAAATACGGAATGTTCAAGCACATACAGTCGGTGTGGATGTGCATTTACGGAATATCACGCTTTAGAGAGATTCCAGCTTTGTATACTCAAGGTTCAAGCCATTGCCCTAATGCCGTCGAGCCCGGCCGATGGGTTCTGCTCCTCAATTATTTCTTCTCCTTTAACAAGAAATGGCTTTGAACTACTCTAGGACCCATTACATGAATCTGTGCTTTAATGCAAAAAATCGATAGAATGGTATATATGTTCATAAACTCTGAACGTAAATTTAGTATTAAAAATTTTAAAAATATATTCAGAAAGCAAACATGTGCGCTCACTTTAAATCACTGAAAATGGCACTACAAATTTTTGAGCTATTCAATCGTTGTAGTATATACTTCCTTTCATCATACTAACATTCCATTATTCATAAAAAGTTTGTCATTTGTTCTAGTATTTCAATTTTGCTATTTATATCTTTGCTTCATCAACAAAATTTTTAATTTATTTTGTATTCATATTTCCAGATTTATGGTAATCAAAATGCAACCGTTTTGAGAGAGATATGAATAGCAAGATCCTTAGTTATAGCATCTAGCAACAGGGAAAGATAGCAAGATCCTTACTTGTAGTTTCCAGCAGCAGGGAACGTAGCACGAAGAATAATAATAGTACTATAACCATCCGAGTCCGTCCATGACTGAAATAGCGTTTACTATTCATCAGTAATTTGCAGTAGTAACTTTGCATGTCAACCAGAAAAGCAGAGAAATGGCAGAATGTCAACCCACAATGATAAGCTGGTAAACAAATGTGCAGTAGTACCTTTGCATATCAACGAGAAAAGCAGAGAAATGGCAGAATGTCAATTCACAATGAATGCTAGATGGATTTCGCAATGTCGGCGCAAGAACTAACCATCGAAGCCTGAATCGCCTTTCGCGGGCTATAGCGCTCGGAAGACAATCTGTGCACAGACAGAAGCCGCTTTGCCTTTCTGATTCTGCTCGTTCATGCGATTTATTTCTCGCAGTATGGTCATCTGTATGAATTACACAATGTTTCATAAGAATCTCTTTCTGTGATGTTGCATCTAGAGAAGACCGACGAAGAAGACGATGACTTATCCTGCGCCACATTTTGCTCATGCGTCATGCTTGAAATACTTGGACTCCATGCATGCCCCTATGCTTTACTTATAGTATTAAAGAGGCTCACTACAAGTGCAAGTCGTTTAACAAATCATTAACATTGTGTTATAATCATAATTTCAATAACATAGGTTGATCTCACCAATATCCAAAGTTTTCTTTGTTGATATCTATATTTACAATGTTAGTCCTTGGAGCAATATCGAAACTGGTATTTATGTTATAAACTGCAATGCCAAAGTTTCACTGTCACAATACCTATGTTAGACATCAGACGCCGTGGAAGGCGGTACGCCTGAGGAATCGAATGCTAATCCTCTCATTCCAACATTTCGCATACCATGTGTCGATCACGTGGGCTTTCAGGATTGGGTGCCGATGAGAGTCCATGCATGCCCCTATGCTTTACTTATAGCATTAAAGAGGCTCACTACAAGTGCAAGTCGTTTAAAAAATCATTAACATTGTGTTATAATCATAATTTCAATAACATAGGTTGATCTCACCAATATCCAAAGTTTTCTTCGTTGATATCTATATTTACAATGTTAGTCCTTGGAGCAATATCGAAACTGGTATTTATGTTATAAACTGCAATGCCAAAGTTTCACTGTCACAATACCTATGTTAGACATCAGACGCCGTGGAAGGCGGTACGCCTGAGGAATCGAATGCTAATCCTCTCATTCCAACATTTCGCATACCATGTGTCGATCACGTGGGCTTTCAGGATTGGGTGCCGATGAGAGTCCATGCATGCCCCTATGCTTTACTTATAGCATTAAAGAGGCTCACTACAAGTGCAAGTCGTTTAACAAATCATTAACATTGTGTTATAATCATAATTTCAATAACATAGGTTGATCTCACCAATATCCAAAGTTTTCTTCGTTGATATCTATATTTACAATGTTAGTCCTTGGAGCAATATCGAAACTGGTATTTATGTTATAAACTGCAATGCCAAAGTTTCACTGTCACAATACCTATGTTAGACATCAGACGCCGTGGAAGGCGGTACGCCTGAGGAATCGAATGCTAATCCTTTCATTCCAACATTTCGCATACCATGTGTCGATCACGTGGGCTTTCAGGATTGGGTTCCGATGAAAGGTTAAGATGAATCAAAATGATCCAACGACCTGCCATATGTTTCTCGAACCCTAAACGCTCATTAGCAATTTTCCTGTCATTCGTGAGATAGTCTACAATCTGCATTGTTGAATGGTAACAAAGAAATTCCAACAACTACTCGATTTGGAAGAGCTATGCCAATATCTCTAGCACAGAGACTCCAGATTGCGACACATCATAACTCTCTAGCATCCTCGATGTCAAACTTTCATAGCGGTGCCATGAGTGTCAGAGACAGGAACCACCTAGGGTTTCCCTCTAGATTAATGTGGCCATCTGTGAAGTTCAGGCCCTCCTCGCTTGCGACTGCTAAGAGATTTTACAACAACCCAACTTTTCTTAACATGTTTATATGCATTTGGGTTTCTTAGAGAAATTTGTTTTTTCTTTCAGAAGACAATATTCGCACACAGACTTGTTGCGATGGTCAGTTAGCTTACTAGGTCTTTGGCAGGTAAGCCACATGATCTCAGGCAGGCGGCAAGGTCTAGAGAAGGCAGGTCATGCACAGGATTTGCTATGTGGTTCTCAAACCACGGAATACAGGGGAGGCTCTGGTGGCTGGACCAGCTTTCTTAACATGTTTATATGCATTTGGGTTTCTTAGAGAAATTTGTTTTTTCTTTCAGAAGACAATATTCGCACACAGACTTGTTGCGATGGTCAGTTAGCTTACCAGGTCTTTGGCAGGTAAGCCGCATGATCTCAGGCAGGCGGCAAGAACTGCACCTACGCTCTGAAACTTCAATAAAAACCATGCACAGGATTTGCTATGTGGTTCTCAAACCACGGAATACAGGGGAGGCTGCTGGTGGCTGGACCAGCTAGGCAGGGACTAGCTGCCATGCAGCCTCCCTTGTTTAAATGTTGTTTCTTTGTTTATATAAATATTTACTTTGACATTGTTAATGAGTGTAAGTAAATAGTTGCAAGGAAAAGTTGTTATTTTCCTTATACAATTCAAATCTCACTTTCTACCCATTTGTTTTGGTAGTTCATTTTGGAATATGTTTATTTTTAGTGATTTAATTATTGAATAAGCTAGATATAATTTACTCATGCATGGTTATTTAGTTTTATATTCGAAGAATCTAAAATTTACATCAAGCATTGAGAAAGAAGATATTTGGGGATTTTAGAATTGAGGATAAACCCAAAGGATTGGAGGAGTCAGTGGAACAAGGGAGGTGAATGGAGCTAGGGTTTAGAATAAGGAGCAACAGGAGGAGTGAGATGGTAACAATGGAGGGGCCAGGAGGAGGGAGTTCTACTCCCTCCTACAGTAACGTCATATCAAATAAAAGCAGGGAAACAAGTTTGAATGGATTCAGGAAACCCTTGGAGGCCGGAAAAAAGAAGACAGGCTCAAAAGAACCGAAAAGCAACAAATCTGATGAATTGGAAGAAACTCACGGGGTGGTCAGAAGGGACGAGAGACCAAAGGACCGCAGTCAGAAAAATGTGTACAGGTTTGTAGCAGGACCCTGTAAACCCAAGTCAACCATCAAACCCTGGGTGGTTTTGAATGATCCTGCACTGCAAACGCACATAGATCACATGGCGACGTATGCTATTATATGCAAGTTTATGGGTATATGGCCTACAGAGAAGAATCTGTACACATGGATAAGAAACAACTGGAAACCAAAAGGAGATATAACTCTACATCTAGGGTCTAAGGGTTTCTTCACAGTGGTTTTCACTAGCCTAGAGGACAAAGACAGAGTGTTTGAAGGAGGACCCTATTTCTATGCTGCTGCAGCACTATATATGTGACCCTGGGTAATGAACTTTGTCCTGGAGCGAGAAACATTCACATTGGTCCTGGTATGGATAAGACTTTACTCCCTACCTCTAGATTATTGGCTGCCTGAATCCTTAAAAGCTAAAGGAAATACATTAGGACATTTTCTAAAAATATCAAAGGCAACTCTGTGAGCTAAATATACCTCCTTCGCACGAATATGTGTGGAAATGGACCTATCAGGAGCACTCCCGGATGAAGTTTTCATAGAAGTTTATGATGAAGAATGGGTACATGGGGTGGACTACGAACATGTCCCTTTTAGATGTCGGAAATGTCATGAACATGGGCACCTATTTAGAGACTACCCACAAAACAAAAGGGAGGATAATCAGAGAACAAACACAGGCAAAGATCCTGAAGGATTCACCAAGATGGGAGGCAAAGGGGGAAGAAAGTACCAGAAGAAACAAAGTGAAAACAAGATATCAAGTCGCAACAATTTTGAAATTTTAGAAGAAGAAGGGGGGAACATTGGAAAGATCGTTAGCTAGACAACCATCCAATAGAGAAGGAAAAGGAGGACATCATGGAAATAATACAGGAAAACAACGAACAACAGGAAACCACACCAACCAACATGGAACTAAGCAGGGACCAAGAGATGACCCCAAGTGAAGTTGGGACAGAGGACCAAGAACTACAGGAGATTCTTGAGAGGGAGAATCTTGATCTAGAAAAATTCTTAAACCAGGGAACCAACAAAGGGATAAACTCCCTACCACAAGAGGAGTTTGACAGAGTACAACAACTCTTCCTCTGGAGATCTCAGACAAAAGCCTCAGGAATCAAAAGAAGACATGATAGCTAGGACCATAGAGGGTTCAAATCAATGGAGGAAATATCAGGACACTCGGCCAAAAACCTAGGCAAGGAAAGAGGAAGAAAAAGACAAAATGAGCTGCTAACAGAGTGTGGAAAGCTCATGATCAACTCAGGTAAGATGAAATATCTCACCAGTTAATTATTTAAAAACCCATCATTATGAAGCTCACAACTTGGAATATCAGGGGTCTAGGAAGTAAAAGGAAATAGAGGAATCTCAACAACAGATTAAAAGAAGAAAACCCAGATACGGTGTTCATACAGGAAACAAAATGTTCCATAGATAAAGTCCAGGAGATACATAACAAATGGCTTAGTAAATATGTGTACCTAGAAGTCAAAGCCAATAACACAGTGGGCGAGATTCTTACTCTTTGGAATCCTTAGAAATTTGGCATTCTGGACGCTAAAGCATCCAGGAACTACCTTTCAATGCTTATCCAACTTTTGTGTGACAAGGAAATCTATATGGTCACCAATGTTTATGGTCCTCAAAAACCTGAAGACAAACTCAAGCTTCTCACTTCACTAGAGGAGCTAAGGGAGAGACACCCAGTAATTCCCTGGATTATAGCTGTAGATTTCAACATGATCAAATCTCTCACGGAAAAAAAAAAGGAGGAATTAGAGTAATAGGAAGAGACTCTATTGCTTTCCAAAACTTCCTAAACAACTTGAGGCTAGTGGATTTAGAAGCAACAAATGGAACCTTCACATGGAACAAAAAGTGGGGAGGAGCTTCCCACGTTGCCTCAAAACTAGATAGATTCATCATCTCGGAGAACCTCTTCCTCTCTAGACCTAACTTGAATTCTCTTATCCTTCCTTTTGGAGGGTCAGACCAGTGGCCTATTCAGCTAGAAGCTTATTTTATTGGCACTCCGAGGAATAGACCTTTCAGGTTCGAAAACGTTTGGCTCACTCACCCTGACTTCATCTCCAATATTGATAAATGGTGGAAGGAAGATTTACCTATTCAAGGCATGAAAAATGTTCCTTCTGCAACAAAGACTCAAACACATTAAGATCAAACTCAAAGATTGGAACAAAAGTGAGTTTGGCAACATTTTTAAAGCCAAAAGAGAAGTGGAACAAAAGTTACAAAAAATTAACCAAATTATTATCAAGGAAGTCTTTGCTGAGGATAGGAATTTGAAATCTGACTCTCTCCAATAGGAATGGGACACCAGATGTCAACAAGAAGAAATCTTCTGGAAGCAGAAATCAAGAGTGCAATGGCTTAAAGAAGGAGAAATAAATACAATGGTTTTCCACAAATCAACCATGGAACATCAGGCTCATAATCAAATCAAAAAGCTCGTAGATCCTCAAGGGAAAGAGCTAAGCATACACAAAGATATGGAATCCATTCTGGTTCAACATTTTCAAAATATAGCAGAGGAGCCTATCTTAGACAGATCGCTAACTATTAAAATATTTACGCAGCACATTCCAAAACTAGTGACCAGGGAAGATAATTATAATCTCAATAGACTAATGACAGAAGAGGAGGTAGATATGCACAATGGGAAAGCTCCTGGACTGGATGGTTTTAATGTTGAATTCTTCAAGGCAGGCTGGGAAAGAGTCAAATAGGACATACTGGAGGTGGTGGAGGACTCAAGAATTTCAAAAACAATCCTAAAAGCACTAAATGCCTCCTTCATAGCCCTAATTCCTAAACAGGATAAAGAAATGACTCCAGATCGATTCAGACCCATAGCCCTCTGTGATGTAATATACAAAATCATCTCCAAAGTTATTGCAAATAGACTCAAGCCCCTTCCAACTCTCATGTCGAAGGAGAAAACTAGATATGTGGAAGGAATGCAAATTCTCAATAACATCATTCAAGCTCACGAAATAGTGCACTCTCTTAAGAATAATAAGCAAGCAGGTATGGTCATACAACTGGACCTTGCGAAAGCTTATGACAAGCTAAGCTGGTTATATATCAAAGAAGTTCTAAAAGCATATGGCTTTGACCAAAATTGGATAAGATGGGTTATGGCTTTGGTAACATCTACTAGTTGTTCCATCCTTCTCAATGGTTCTCCTTCCAGATCCTTTTGGCCCTCGAGGGGTCTTAGGCAAGGAGATCCGCTCTCTCCCTTTCTCTTTATCCTTATGATGGAAGGATTAGGCAAAGCGATTATTTCTGCCAAAGGGGCAAGCACAAGCCAAGGTCTCAAGCTTACCTAAGACGGAGACTCTCTTACTCATCAACAATTTGTAGATGACACCATGCTACAAGGCATACCAACGGTCAAAGAAGCAAAAGCTTTCAAACAAATTCTGCAAGAGTTTGCTTTAGTAGCTGGTATAAAGGTAAGTCTCACAAAATCAAAAGTATTTTTTTTAACACTAATATTTCCATTCAGAGAAACCTCTCCAGAATTTTCGGCTTTCAGAGAGACCATCTTCCCTCCAAATATCTGGGAATACCTCTCACTAACAAAGCTCTGAGCAAGGAAGTTCGGGAGCCTTTGACTAATAAACTGAAGGACAAAACCAGCAAATGGACAAGAATATCTTTAAATCTAGCTCACAGGTTCATTCTCACAAAGGCGGTCCTGCAATCTATTCCAATCTACATGTTTTCGGCTCTTCCTGTCCCTAGAGGAGTAGCACAACAAATCAGGAACATTGAAAGAGATTTTCTTTGGGGAAAAGGGGAGGAAAAAAAGAAATGGGCTCTAGTAGCTTGGGACAAACTTTGCAAACCCAAACCTCATGGGGGTCTAGGTCTTCATGACCCAAAAACTCTCAAAAAAGTTTTGGGAGCCAAACTTTGGTGGAGATGGCTGAAGGAATCAAGCAACCCATGAGCCAAGCTCTAGAAACAGAGATATGCAAAGGACTGGCATGAATGGGACCTTATCAGAATGACCAAACATATCTGAGGCTCCCATATTTGGAACAATGCTTGGGAGAACAGAGCATTGGTTCAAAAACATAGCTTCTGGGAGATCAGAAATGGGAACCTAGCCTGGTTTTGGGAGGATAATTGGCAACAGGAACCCAACTTAAGTAGAGAAGGACTAGATATTCTCAAAGAGGACACTGTCAACAAAGGACTAAAAAAGGTCAGTGACTTTCGGGATAAGACAAGGAACAATGATAAATGGAGAACATGGAAATCACTAGTTTACAGTGAAGAGACTCCTCTGAAAACCCAGGCTGAAGCTCTTGCTAAAATCCTAGAAAAGAGGGAAATTTTGATCTCTACTTCCACAAATCAACTAAGATGGGGAAGAAGCAGTGAGGGAAATTTCAACCTCAAAGAAGCCAAAGAAATTGCTACTGGTTACAATTTTTCAAACCCGGATAAAATTTGGAAGGACCTAAGGAAGCACCCTCACTGGATGAAAATAAAGCTGTTTGTGTGGATGGTTCATCACAATAAGATTCTGACTTGGGAAAATATTAGAAAGAAAGGTTTTGCGAGACCATCCAAATGCTAGTTATGTGGTATTCAGGAAGAAACAAGGGATCACCTTCTCAACCTCTGTACCTTCACCTCAACCTTATGGAACTGGGTTGCCTCTGTCTTTAGGCAAACTTACAGGGATGAAAACGACATCTCCAAAACCTTAAAGAATTGGAGGAAAAAACCTTCTGAGAATGAGATAGTCAACACAGCCTGGACATTGATACCAGGCTTTTTAATCTAGAATGTCTAGAAAGAACGCAATAACAAAATTTTAAATGATAAATCTAGCTCACCCCAAAGCATAATAGCTCAGCTCCTAACGCAACTCAAAGAAACTATAATTACCATTCAAAAGCAACCTCTTGAGAATCCTCCATCACACCAGGAGGCTCGCATTCTTCTGCTTTTGGGCCTACAGAAGCTTGTCCCCCAGGGCACAATCCAGATTGCAACACACTCTACAATGATATAGGATTACTGGAAACCACCCCCCCCTGGCTATTTGAAATTCAATATAGATGGAGCCTCGAAAGGAAACCCAGGGGTTGTGGGTTATGGAGAGCTATAAGAGATGACAAGGTAAATATAATAGTCATCTTCCATAGTCATTTAGGGAATGCTACCAACAATATGGCAGAACTAATGGCCATAGAGTGGTGCTTAGAGATTTTAAGAGATCTCAATATGATGAACACTATAATAGAGCCTGACTCTGAATTAACAATTAATTCAATAAAAAAAATAGCCAATGGCTCTGCACCAAAGAAAGTCTCAAAACACTGGAAACTTTTGTAGGTCTATCATCATATTCAATCACATCTAAAAATGCTGAGAACCCTAAGTTTTGTACATGTGTGCAGAGAGGAAAACAGATTAGCGGATTGGCTGGAAAATGAAGGGGTGCTCTATAAAAAATATCATAGCATTTACAGGTGGGAGCTAACACCTGCAGGGAATTTGCGAGAGGAATGCCACAGTCTAGCATGCGTAGACAATGAGCATTATCATAGTATGAAGGAGAAGCAACAATTGGGCAATTAAGCGAATGGAAGACAAGGGTTCATCAAGCAGTAGACCTCAACTTTCAAATGGACAGAAGGATGTGGAGAAAGAGTGGTTTCCTTTCTCAAAGAAAACAGAGGTCAAGCAGTTTAGTGGTTTATCGGGCGTCCCCAAGATCCGAAGTGGTTTTTCATGGTTTGCCTCCAATGACATTCATCAATCACCACGTGGCGGCAGGTGGAGAGAGAAAACCACCTATATCAAGTGGGTTTTCCTCGAGCTTCTTCTCTGCTCGATATTCTCCTCAACCGTCGGATTCGACGGATGAAGATCTACGGCCATAGTTCATCAAGCTTGTTGGTTGCATGATCCTCCGAGCTTATTGTGATCATCGGGGTGGCTCTTGGGGTTCGGATGTCAAAGTAGCTTGGGAGTTATCTCCCTAGACAGACCCGATTGAACCCTTGAATTGGGTTTAATTTCCCTTTAGGTCCATGGTTTTGTCATTTTGTAGGCATTTTGAGTTTCCGTTTTCACCCCCCAACCATGTGTTCTTTAGATTCATATCCTATGGACGTTGTTGTTCATAGAATTTTGTGGGACCGTGGCTTGATTTTTGAGGCTTGGCGGTCACTGGTTGCTCCCGTTGACTGTTGGGTCGAGACTTGTAACATAGTTTTGTAACTTTTTCGTCATTGAATGAGAAGAAAACACTCTTGCTTTAGCAAAAAAAAAGAGAAAGAAGATATTTGCTTAGGAAATTTCCTTGAAATATATATTTAATTTCAAAATAAAAATAAAGTTTATTTAGTATAAAAGAGTGACCTGGACCTTTTACCTATTTTATATAAGAGAAAATATTTTACAAAATTGTCATAGAATATTTTCCATTATATTATATTATTGATCCATGTGGATATTGGTGTCCATCCACCTATTTTTTCTGGCTCATAACACAGTTTCTTATTTTTGGTTGTTTTAAGTCTTGAACTTTTGGAGCCATTTTGAGGCCCTAAATGACATTTTTTGGAGAAACAGATGAACAAAAGCCCTTGACCAACATTTTTAGTTGAAAGTTGTTCTCCTCGAATAGAAATTTCTAACGATATATCGAGTGTGCCAAATGGAGAACGTATGCCAAAGTTATGATCCCGAGAAGTTGAAATTCCAACTTACCCCATCGAGGCCCATAAGTCTTTGGCACTTCACCTCCCAGGGTTATGGTTTTAGATGCTTAGGGTTTCTCATTGTTTCTTCATGATAAAATGACCTTTGAGCCTCATTGTAACACAGTTCAGGAAGGCGCGTAGTTGTCACATATATTCTCAGAGATAAGCTACCACCCCTCGAGCTAGTTAATTTTTGTTCAGCATGTAAACAATTTTCAACATTTTCTCTTTGTTAATTGAAGTTCAATTTCATTATATCTTTGTGTTTCTCTTTTATATCTACATTTCATTTCATTCCCTTCATAAATCTAGATCAATTATTGTTGATTTTATTTTCATTTTTTAATTTGAATTTATCTTTCTTAATTTTAAGCTTCTCTCACTCTTTACTATAAGCCTCTTTTATTACAATCATTAGGTTTGCCAGTCTTAACACTAGATGTACAAATTTTAACATGAACTTTATAATATTTTGCATCATAAATATACTTTTCAGTGTCATATTTATAATTTCAATATAAAATAGAATATCATTTTTGGCATTAGATATATGATATTTGACATCATTTCATTTCTAACATTAGATCTCCAATTTTCTCATCAAATCCAAAAGTTCAAAAGTTGAGTTTCTTACGTTATAGTAACAATTTTCAACATCAAATATACACTCTTTAACAACACATCTACATTATTTCTATCTCTACTCTATGGCTCCCTTATAAAATATCTAGTGAGTTTAGGGACTTCTAGGATCCTTCCCTTGTTCAAATCTCAGTGAAACAAATCTAAGAACAATAACATATCTTGTCATAAAACCTCTTTATTAACAACAACCTACCAAATAATAGCAGTATATTTAAACCAAAGTGATGGAAGACATCATGGTCCTGTTCTAAATGTTAACCTACAATAAGGATTGAAGTTACAAAACTAGGCACCCAAAAAAATTAGAGAGCCATAGCAAATTTTTTGTTTGCTTTTTCAATATTGGGTTATTATAAAACAAATCAAAAGGAAAAATAAAACTATAAAATTTGAAAAAAAAATATAAACCGTTTTAATTTTCCATGAAGTAATGGAAAGAAATGATCATATTTGGAGCTCCCTGAGGGTTGCTATGTTTTTTTTAAACAAAAGGCATTTCTTGAACTATAAATTATATGCTTGTGGCTTATGTCCTCAACATGGATCCTTACATGGACTTTGAAATTAAACTAGGTTCAAGCTTCTCTACTACTAATGACCTGGATCTTTTCAGCTACCAAAATTAACCAAGATCTTTTAATTCTGTGATGTTAACAGAATTGCATGTGAAACAACATAAACAAACACATGTACATGTTTTAAAAAAGATGAAATATAATGACAACCATCAAATCAAGAACACAAAACACATTGATAACGAAGTTCAGTTAGTAGGGGTTATGTCTCTTGGCCCTGTTGTCAAGAGTGGGGAGGCCACTTCATTATATGCTACAAGATGATGATGAGTACATCGTACATTTTTTTTCATTACAAGAATGAATACTCTCAACCAAAATGGCATGTCTCTCCACGAGATGTTTTCAGTAACTCTCACTCATGTGGCCATTACTTCAGCATGACAAGCTAATAAATTCTCATATAATGTGGCATACAATCATCCCTCAACATAATGGTAATCATAGATCTCAACAAAAAAAACACCATCTCAGTAAATAAGAAGAAAGACATGGTATAACGACACCATTTACCTTCACTTTCGGGGATGGTTGGAGAATGCAAAGTCAGCTATCAAAATGGACTACACTGCTAAATTCGTGGTGTGAAATCATGTCAAATGACTATCAACTTTTCCCCTTTCTGACACTGTCAAATTTTGGACCCTATAGAATCTTGAAGATTCCTTCCTGAAGATTGCCAAAAATATTCGCTGCTTGGATGAATATTCTAATCACACCACTACGCTCCTTGCAAAATTATGTGAAAAATGACTATAAAGTTGGCATGTTTCTGTCACTGTGAAAAAATGCCTTCTAGGGAATCTTTTAGACTCATTCAAGATTTTGCATAAGAATATTCCCCTAGAATATACTCACCTCGGTATTCACGTCAGTTCTCGGTTCTACACTTGAAGCACTATTCCACTGTGAACCCTTAGTTTGGCACTCCTCCATCCCTGGTCGAATGAACAAAGTTAGTTTATATACCAATGTATTGGTAGATATACCAAGGTTTGGGTTGTTGGCCTATTGGTGGATTCGATGATTATTGTGGGGCCAAGTTGGGTTGAAAACCTGCCAACCCAAATTTTAAACAATGGCATAACATAATAATTAGTATTAATAATATATTAATATATTAATAATACTTTAATTAATATATGTAAGACTAAATAATTTATTCAATAACAATAATGAAATAATCAATTTAAAATAAAAATAATTAAATAGTATTAATATAGCATCATTAATGAATTAATATAATAATATTAATAAAATCATTTTTATTCATCTTTAAGAATAAATTAGTATAATTATTTTGAAATTAATTTTCTTATTAAGATTAATATTTTCAATTCAAAATAAAAATCTAAAAGCATTATATAAAAATTAAAAATTAAAACATATTAATAAAAATTTTCAAAATAAATAATAATAACTGAAAACATTATTAACTTAGCCGACCTGTGTGGTTTTCCAATAAATTTCCATCCTTTATCTATTTATTTCCTCTCTGCTGCTCTTCTGTCATCATCATTCTCTCATCCTGAAGATGGATCCCACTTGGGATTCGAAACGTTGGTTCAAAAATGACAAAACTGTGGATTCTCCGGTCAATTATTCAAAAGATTCAAGCCACAGAAATCTGAAATCCACAATGGCATAACATATTTTTGGTGGTTTACATAACCGACGAACAATTTAATTTGGCGGTTTGTTACATTAACCGCGATGCTTGATTGGTTTATATGGCATATTATGGCGTTGTCGTGTGGTGCCAGTCATGGTGCGGGCCAGTCGGGCGGGTTTGATCCCCACCAACCTTGGTGTGTTTACTCTTGTTTAACGGTATTTATGTGTGTATATAATATGTC
The DNA here is from genome assembly GCA_000404065.3 of Pinus taeda. Classification (NCBI taxonomy): domain Eukaryota; kingdom Viridiplantae; phylum Streptophyta; class Pinopsida; order Pinales; family Pinaceae; genus Pinus; species Pinus taeda. The sequence continues at coordinate 371,123 of APFE030439743.1, read as the reverse complement.
GTTGTAACATGTGTTGGTTTGGGGTTGGCTAGGTTTGATCACCCGCCAACCAAACCATATTTAATATTTTTTTATTAATGTGGTTATGCAATTGGGGGTTGGCAGTTGGGTTGGCAGGTTTCCACCCTTGCCAACCCCCAATTGCATAACAACATTAAGGGTCACAGGTGAAATTAAGTAGGCAAAAATTTTTCCCATTCCAGTGGTCGGATACCATGCACTGGGACTCTACCAAATTAATGCCTCGTTAGGACTACCACTTGGCGAAGTTTGACCATAACTTTGACCATCTATAACTTGAGAATACGAATTCAAATTTGAGTGTCATTCACGTCATTGGAATCAGGGCAATGAGCACTACAATATAGTTCTGCTTGAATTCAATCTGAGGACTTTGATATTTGAGCTATCCCATACGCACTGCTGAATTTTGAGCATGTCTGGAGCCACCTGGATCATTCCTCCCCACTGATGAGCTTTTGGTCCTCCAAAAGCATGAACATATTCTGCAACTATTGTGTTACATTGTTTACACCACAAGTGTCTTGATAGATCACACTTCCTTCTCCTTCACCCTTGTTCTTTAGATTCATAAGTGATGAGATGACACCTATATGTTTTGCAAACTTGTAGTACAATATTTGCAAACTACATACTCAATTACATGACCAATCATGACCCAAGCATCATTCACCTCCGCTTTTGGGGAGGTTGGAGAATGCAAAGCTCAACTGATGAAATGGACTGCATCATTGAATTCATGGCACGAAATCATGTCAAACGACTATAAACATTACCCCCTTTCTCACACCATCAAATTTTGGACCCTGGGGAATCTTGAAGTTTCCCCAAAAAATTGCTTCTTGAAGATGAAAGATTTTGCTACTCGGATGAATATTCTAAGCACGCCATTGTGCTCCCTATGAAATTCTGTGAAAAATGACTATAAAGTTGGCTTGTTTCCGTCACTATGAAAAATTGCCCTCCAAGGAATCTTTTAGATTCCTCCAAGATTCTGCATAAAAATATTCCTTGGAATATTCCCCTAGAGTATAACTGCTTCGGTATTCACACCAGCTCCTGGTTCCATGCTCGGTGCATTGTTCCATTTTGAACCCTTAGTTCGATGTTCCTTTGTCCCTAGTCGAATGAACAAAGTCGGTTTATATACCAATGTATTGGTGGGTATACCAAGGTTTGGCCTATTGGCTTGTTGGTGAATTCAACAATTATTGTGGGGATGGGTTGGGTTCAAAACTTTCCCACCCAAATTTTAAGCAAGGATATAACATATTTTTGGTGGTTTGTTACATTAACTGTGATGCTTGATTGTTTTATATGGTGTATTGTGGTATCATCGTGTGGCACCAACCCTGGTGTGTTGACTGTCGTTTAACGATATTTATATGTATATATAATATGTCGTTGTAACATGTCTTGGTTTGGGGTCGGAGGTGTTTGGAGGCCTGCTGACCAAACAATATTTAATACTTTTTTTTTATTAATGTGTTTATGTGGTTGGGGGTTGGCAGGGGTGGCAGCACACCAACCCAACTTTATATATTTTTTCTTTTTTCTTTATAAACCAACCCGCCAAAATTAATATGTCGGTTTTTAAGGGTCACTGGAGAAATTAAGTAGGATACAAATTTTCTCATTCTGGTGTTCGGATCCTATGTGTCGAGACTCTACCGAATTGTTTCCTCGTTAGGAATGTCACTTGGCCAAGTTGACCATAACTTTGACCACCTATAACTTGAGCATACGAACTCAGATTTGAGTGTCATCTGCACTTTTGGAATCAGGGTGATGAGCACTACGATTTCATCCTAGTTTGAATTCAATATAAGGACTTTGATTTTTGAGCTTTCTCATAGCCACTGTTGAATTCTTAGCGTGTCTATAGCCACCTAGATCAACTAATCACCAATCAGGATATAAATGAATATTTTTATCTTCATAAGTGTTTAATTGCTTGATTGACTTTGATAACTAGATCAATGCCCAACATTCAAACAAGTCTATATATATACCCAATAATACAACAAAAAATTATATCAACAACCCATTGAAATATTTATTCAGGCCATCAACAAGGTCCATAGGTCTTACTATTTTGTTGATATGTTGTAGGTAGTTGGCAATGTGAAAAAGTCTCAAGGGAGCATTGTAAAAACCGCTACCTTGTGCATAGAGTGGTTCCAAAACACCCATGAAGTGCAAACCAATTGGATTGTGAATTTTTTAGAAGAAATTTTAGCCTAAAAGTGACCTCCTAAGGAAAAATAAAAGAAATTAATAAAAAAATGCCATGTAGACAAATTTTTAATATTATTTTACTTTTATCTATGTTCCACAATATTTATTAGCACGAGATTTAATAAGAAAAATTAATATATTATTTCTAATTTTTTACTTTTATCGAAATCTCTCAATATATGGCACTTTTATTAGAATAATTGTTCTATATATATTTTTATTTAAATTTAACTGTCCTATATTTATATTTTATATTTAACTATGTATATATATTTTATATTTAACTATTTTTTTGGTGTTTTTTTAACAACATTTTCTATTGAAGCCACAATTTCGCCTAAAATATATTTTCCACCTGAAATCCGGTAATTTATCCTTTCTAGAACATGTTTTAGCTATTTGTAGAAAGTTTTAAATACTTGAGTTTTAGTTGTTTCATCTGTAGAATTATAGTGACCCAATGGGTTTGTCAGGGTGTTGAATCCATTTATGCATTCAAAAATGCATTTTAAATAACAAAAAGTCACATTCTTTCTTGAAATTGTTTTGACAGGTTGTAGTTAAAAGTTAGACTACGTCTTTAACTATTTATATTTAATTAATTGTTTTATATTTAACTATATATTCTATATTTTTTTTTGTTAGAATACCTTTTGGAATACATTTTTTAACTATTTTACATTTAACTGTATATTCTATATTTTTGGATTAATCTGGTAATTTGTCCTTTTTGGAATACATTATTTTATCTGTTTTATATATAACTATATATTTTATTTGAGAGTGGAGATTTCCACAGTGATTCATATTGCTTGAGACTTTAGGATATGAAATGTGTAGAGGTTTTCCCTGACCCACGTTTTGAGTGGACACTCCATCCATCTTCAAGGACTAGAAAGCAAAAATATATTAAGCCTTTAAATAATGAAAGACTGGCATAACAGTCATTGGACAGAAAATATAAAAAATATTAAAAATGATTAAAAATTAAAAATTATGAATGGTCAAGAGATGGAGGGTCAAAGAAATTAAAAGTCAAAAAAATGCATACCGAAATAAATGAGTAAATAAATGCGAAATTAGACAATAAATAAAATGGTATATTCCAATGAAAATTATTATTGAGAGGTGAAAGTTTTTGAAACTAGGTATAGAAATTTAAATTTTAAATTAAGCCTAAGTTTGAATATATATATATTTATTTCATTAATTTCACCTTTAATAAATAAAATAATTTCCAAAAACATAAAATGATATGAAAAGGTTAATAGTTTAGTTAAATTATTATAAACAGACATAATGGTAGGGTACAAAGGAAAAAGATTTATGAATCAATTTATT
>APFE030439743.1:325201-366882 GCA_000404065.3 Pinus taeda | reverse complement strand
TAGGAATATATTTTAAATGGAGATGGAAATAAGGTTAAAAAAAATCCTTATAGGACCACCATTGGAAATAGTTGGTGTTGTCAAGAATAACTTGGCATGGACTTTCCGTTTTAACAGAAACTAAAGCTATAGATACTAAAACTAAGTGTTCCAATGGAAAGATCGCGAAAAAATAGGCCGATTAAAAAAAGCGGCTCTAAAAATGACTTCCGGATGAAGAAGTTATGGCTTTTTGAAGAAAAGTTGTTGAAGATGCCGACGAAGTGTGGGAATGTGCGGAAATGAATGATAATGTTATATTTAAAAAAAAAATCCGCCCCCTTTCCAAACTTAATCTAATTAGCTCACTTCTAAAAAAATTATATGACTCACTATTATATATAAATGAAAGTCACTTTTATAATGGTACTTTATGGGCTACCCACTGAATTGTAACTTAAATAAAAGATAAAGAGACTTTAGAATTGTAAGTGACTCACTTTTTATAATGGGTGAGAACACTTTTACATAAAGTAACTTTAAAACATAAGCTACATGTGCTTTTTAAAAAATTAACTCAACAAAAAGAAAGACTTGAATTCAAGGCTTCTATTCTCATAAAGTAACTTTGGACTAAGTGAGCTAATTTAAAAAGTTAGTAATTTTTGGAAAAGAGGAAGGTTTTTTTTTTTTTTTTTTAAAGTCACCAAAGCTTTGGGTTGCGTGCTTACTTGAGAAAGCTCTTTTCTTTTTTCTACAAAACAAAAACCACAAAACCCAAAACGAACATACAAAAAAAAAACCTTATCGTTTGAAGTTAGCTTTACCCAGAAACTGACAATTTTCCTCAATGTTTCTGATTTTCGGAGATCACACTAAGGCGTAGAGGAAAAGAGCATACGCATGAGGAAAAAAAAACTTCCTTTATGTTTATGATTTTCCCAGATAGCACAAAGTCGCAGGGCAGAGAGCATATGCAGGAATGAAAGGTGTAGATCCGGTAATAAAAAACAAAGAAATAAACTGAAATAAACAGAGAGAAAATAACTAGAAAATAATGGCAGTTGGATGCAGTTCTATCGGCTTCAGATTTGGATCACCAACAGATGCAGCCCTCAACTTGGCTCTGATACCATGTAGGAATTTACAGGGTAAGTTCCTTAGAAATAACACCAAAGGACACTGCTCACAAACAGATCACAGATCAATACACCAGTATTCTTGATGTGGTTAAAACCCTTAAAGAGGGAAACAATCCACAGCCTAAGCCAATGCGGCCACTTCAGGAAATTTGTTAATAAAAGAATGAAAATTTACATAAGCTTCTCTCATGAATAGTTACCCTACAAATGACCTTCCATGCTCTTTAAATAGAGATCATGGATCAATCGGGTGTTAAGCCATGGATCAAGTGTTAGTAATACCGAGGAGAGAATGAACCATCGGATCACTACATATCATGACCGCTGGATTGTAAGTTACAAAAGTACATAGTAAAGAAACACATTTTACCCAACTCTACACTAACCAAGTTATACTTAACTATTTCCTATGCGTTGGAATATCCTAACACTTGTTCCTCTTCCAAAGGGACGAAAACTTGTTAGATGCAAATGGGTTTATAGAACCAAGTATGGACCAGATGGAAAAGTTGATAAACATAACGCTCGTCTTGTTGCTAAGGGGTTTTCACAAGTTGAAGGCATTGACTATACTGAATCCTTCTCCCCTGTTGCCAAAATGAACTTTATCTGCCTTGTTCTTTCCCTTGTTGCCTCTTTTAAATGGGAAGTTCATCAGATGGATGTTAAATCTACCTTCTTGCATGGGGACTTGCATGAAGAAATCTATATGGAACAACCGCTTGTCTTTATATAAACAGACTCCAGCCTTGTATGTTGGCTTAATAAATCCTTTTATGGTCTCAAGCAAGCCCCTCAGGCTTGGTATGCCAAAATGGATAACTTTCTTTTAGGTACTGGCTTTTCTAGGTGTCATTATGACAATACTATCTACACCAAGAAAGTGGACAAGTCTCTTATCATTCTTGTTCTTTATGTTGATGATCTTATCCTTACTGGTAGTGATCCCAACCTTATAAACCATGTGAATTCCAACCTTTAAAAGAAGTTTGAAATGATAGACTTATGACACTTGCATTATTTTCTTGATCTTCAAGTCTTTCCATCCAAGGAAGGTATTTCCCTTTCCCAGTCCAAGTATGCCTATGATATTCTACACCACTTTCACATGGAAGATTGTAAGCTAGCCCCTTCTCCCTTTCATTCTGGAGTCAAACTTTCAATCACTTGTACCTCCCCTGAAGTTGATGCTGCCTTATACCGTCAACTTGTAGGAAAAATTTTGTATCTAACCCATATTTGTCCTGACATTTCCTTTGTTGTTGGCCTTATTACTCGGTGTATGAAAAACCCACATGAAAGTCATTGGAAAGAAGCTAAAAGAATACTTCATTATGTTTGAGGTACAGTTTAGTTTGGGATTCATTACAATGTAGAAGCATCTCATCTATTGGTTGGCTTCACTAATTCCGATTGGGCTTGTGACCCTGATGATCGGAAGTCTACTATCGGTTATGTCTTCACTCTTGGTTTTGGACCTATTACATGGGATTGCAAAAAACAAAGTGTCATTTCTCTTTCTTCAACAGAAGCAGAGTATTGTGGCACCGTAGAAGCTAGTAAGGAAGCCTTGTGGCTTCGTCAAATCCCGTCAGAGTTTGGCTTTCAATAGCAACATCTGACTACACTTTGGTGTGATAATCAAAGTGCCATTCAACTATGAAAATATCTAGTCCAACATCAACGCAACAAACACATTAAACTACACATGCACTTCATCAGAAAGCTCATTCATGAACTTGTTCTTGAAGTGCAATATTGTTCAACAGATGATCAAGTTGCAGACATCTTTACAAAGGCCCTCACACAAGCAAAGTTGACTAAACTTTGATTTATGGTTGCAGTTCAGGAAGTTGTCACGAAGGGGGGTAGGCTCTAATGCCTCCTTCATTCTCCTATTATGTCATATTTGTACATCCTTCAATCCTATCCCAAGTTGTTCTTAAGGGGGGATGTTAGGATATTCCGACACATAGGAAATAGTTAAGTATAACTTGGCCTAATGTAGAGTTTGGTAAAGAGTGTTTCTTTACTATGTATTTTTGTAACTTACAATATGATAGTCATGATATGTTCTAGACATTAAGTGATCTGACAATTCATTCTCTCCTCGGTATTACCGACACTTGATCCGTGGCTTAACACTTGATTGGTCCATGATCTCTATTTAAAGAGCATGGAGGGTCATTTGTAGTGTGACCATTCATGAGAGAAGCTTATGTAAATTTTCTTTATTTTATTAATAAATTTTCAGAAGTGACCATGTTGGCTCAGGCCATGGACTGCTTCCCTCTTTGAGGGTTTTAACAATGTCAAGAATACTGGTGTATTGATCTGTGATGTGCTTGTGAGCAGTGTCCTTTGGTGTTCTATCTGAGGAACTTACCCTGTAAATTCCTACAATGAGTACATATTTCAAAGCATAAGGCCTGAAGCTCAAAAAATCTTAGCCAAAAAATGGAGCCTTTCAATGGAATTGATCCATAAACTACCATGGATATTCCACTGGACAATTCGTCACAACAGATCTGATAATATTAAAAATCTAAGATTCTACACTATTATAGTTTTATTTAATTTTTAGATCTGTAAAATTAACAATAATTAGTGCATGCCTATAAAAGTAAATCAAGCAGAAAAGTAGAGAATGAAAAAATAATCTCACACACACATAATACAAAAGATATGCTATCTGGGAAACCCTTTCAAGAGAAAACCCAGCTAGAAAGTGAGGTCGCTTTTTTCTCTTTCTCTGTCTAGAAATATGGTTGCAGATACAAAGAAGTAATTTATGTGGCCCATGCGCTGCTATAGTGCAAAGATCCTCTTTGTGTGCTCTACCTCCTATCTCTCTTGGTTATCTTTTCTCAACTATGGAACAAAATGATATTGAAAGAATGTAATGCCTCTTCCTCCTAGTGGCCTGGTTATAACACACCCCGATAGCCTACTAGTGGTTAATTTTAACTATATCAACTCTTAAATAGAGTTACAAAATAGAATCTTCTAGAGGCTTTTACATCAAAAACACATGGCTAGCCCCTTTTCCATGAATAAAGGGGTTTGACGTGGCATCCTCCCAAACTATAGGTGGGAAAACAGGAAGGTTAACTTCTGAGTGACATAACTTTTGCATATGGACTCTGATTGACGTAATTCTTGCACCATTGGAAAGCTTTATGTGTGTAGAATAACATGAAAATGTGTTGCACTTTAGCAACAAAGTTTTACCCCCAAAAAATGTCATTTGATGCCTCAAAATGATCCCAGAAGGTTTCAGACCCCGTTTTGCCAGACTGAGCCCCGCCGGTAAAAACGACCTTGTGAGATTATTCCTCCACTTTTTCCACTCCAAATGCATCGAAATGGATGAAAAAAATATAATGATCCAATTCGGATCAAGAATTCATTCTATCAAATGGGGCAAAAAAATTGATGATAAGATACTTCAACAAGAAGATAAACTCTGGCTCAAATTCATTTTGGAATGTCCACCTAAATTGGCTTTCCTTCCTAGAATCACTCCCCTCAGATCTGATAAGTGGAAGGTTCGATTGAAAGAACGAGACTTCTGAACTTGGTTAATACTCACAAGAGGCCTTGTCTTTTCTTTGATGGCGCCTCCCTGTAGGAGCTGGAGGTATTATAATTGATCATATGGGATTAAATTCAATTACATTCGAGTGGAATTTGGGTATTGAATCAAATAATAGAGTGGAGGCTTATGGTTTCTTGATGGGATCACGGATTCTTATCAATGGAAATTATATGAATCCAATCATATTTGGTGACTTTGTTATTCTTATCCAACAAATGGTTAAGAACACGAAACCCAAGAATGTTGAACTAGCACAAATAATTTCCAGAATCCAACACTACAAGAAAAATCTTGGAGAGGTCACTTTCTTCCATATACTCAAAGAAAAAAGAAGAATATTTTATGATCTTGCAAGTAAAGCTTGCATGAGACCTCAGGGAGAGACTAGAATTAATCAGGAATTTTTTTTAAATCCATCCTATAAGCTTTCATCCCATCATGTACAATTGGACCTCAGAAAAATCCAAAATCAATCCCCTCCTTCCCAATCCAAAATCTCTTCAAAATCTCTTTTAGTCAAAGCTCCTTCCCCCATGTTGATAAGAGACCCTCCTTGTTTTCGCTTCCCTTGTCTCTTATGCATATCGATTTCCAAGGTGTGGAGATTTTTTGGGCTCACGGGATTCTATTTGAACCTTTTCTCCCTTTATATCCTCCATGTTTCCCTCTTTGCTCTACGCTGCTCTCTATCTGTAATCTCTCTAAATCTATGTGCTCTCTTCTTCCTCCCCCCTACAGTGGATCTCCCTTCTCCTTGTTGCCTTTCTGCTGACCTTCCCTTTTCTTCCTCTTGTTTCCCTGTAGCACCCAACCTCCTCTATCCTCTCTTCGCCCTTCTAAAGTTATCGAGCCCCTGATCCTCAATCCATGGATATGAATTAGTGTTATCCTCATTGCAAATCAATAAAAGTGGTACTCGCGCAGACTAGGCTTATGCACAAGCAATGTAAAGATCGATGTCAATCTGAAATTGGTCACCTCAACAATCAATACTCTGAGCACAAAAAAGCCATTAATAAACTTAATGATCATTGCGCACACATCGAGCATGCCCTTTAGAATCTACAAGAAATGGTGGGAAATAAATATGGGGAAAACTCAAACTCGATGGATCCTTGTAGTGGGTTCCAATAGAATGAGGAAAAATTGATCAACAAAAATTGAAAGAAAGAGACATTAAGAAGAGTCTTTTCAGTAGAAATCACATAGGAGAAATTTTTTCTGACGCGTTTTGAACTAACTAGTGTGGTTCATCATTAGGAATGATGAACCACACTAGCTAGTTCGAAATGCATAGGCAAAATTTTAAACTATGTGATTTCTAACGAAAAGACTCTTCTTAATGTACTATGGATCAGAGAAGCCTATATTCAAAAAGAGACATCTTCTGAACTCATCAAAATCTGCTTCTCTATTAGTCAGATAGCACCTTCTATTTTTGTTTCTTGAATATCTCTATAGTTAGTCAGGAATAGTAAATGTAATCTTCTTCTCCTTTAGTATGTTGGAATTTAAAGCTAAATGTAGTACGAAATTTAGGAATTTTCAAGCTCCATGTAAAAGCAAGAAACAACAAAGCAAGGAATTTTGTCTAATCTTCTTTCCTGATCTTCTCTAACATTTTGTATCTCAAAGTTTATCTCTCCCACTTTTTTTGAATGAATATATCATAACAAACTTTGTTAAAAATAAATAAAAATTATAAAAATTTCTTTAAAATATATATTATATATTAAAAATGTTTTAAATATTTTTTATTGATTTAAAAAGTGGAACATATTCTTATATGTAGTGGTGTAGTAATTGAATTTAGAGTAATAATTAACTTTTCCACATTTTTTTTTGAGTATATTCATAACTAATTTTACTTATTGTTAAAATCAATAGAGATCACAATTAAATTGATGACTAAACACATCAAAATTAAATAAACAAATGTGTAAACACCTCAAAATTAAATAAACATTTTCTCAGTAATGTCTCCTCAAATTATAATATTTTAGATAATATTCTAAGAGAACAACTCAGCATTTAATTAAGTAAAAGTCAACATGTTACCTATCACCCAACGTTATCACTAATGTAAGCAATATATTAATTTGAGAATTTGAGAATTGTAAGAAATATATTAATTTCTGAACTCTGAGAATTAGAATTTCACATGAAGAATGCTTACTTATGTAAGCAATATATTAATTTCTGAATTTGAGAATTGTAAGAAATATATTAATTTCTGAACTCTGAGAATTAGAATTTCACATGAAGAATGCTTAATTGGAAAAATAATGCTTATTTGGAAAGACTTTGCAACATATGAAGGTTAAGATTGTTCATAGTGGAAAACAATGGTGGGAAAAGTTTCTATATAGACGTGACTGACAATTAATCTTTTGAGGATGATGGTGGTAAAATAAAATTACAAATTGGTAACTCAAGCTTGGAGTTTTATGAAAAAAAACCATCAATACCTGGTACTAACTAAACATGGCATAAATTTTATAGAAATCATTTTGGGTGGGGATAGAGAGGAGATAAATATCACTAAAGCCCCAACCAAATCTTTCTCTTTGGAAAATAAGAAAATTCATTGGAATTTTACATCTTTAAATTGGCTACATTAGAGAATAATACCATGAGAAAAACCATATACTATGAGAAAAATCATTTGTTGTAGAAACATGGAGTCTAAAAAAGTAAATTGACTATTTTACCTCAATTTTATTTTAATTATTCAAAAAGGTAAATTAACTATTTTACCTCAATTTTATTTTAATTATTAAAAACCTAAATTAACTATTTTACATCAAATTTATTTTAATTATCAAAATATTAATATCAAATAAATCATAAATTAAAATTTTAAAATATTTAACGTAAATGAAACCTTATCCATTTATACATCACCAATGTCATTTGAAAATATTTAATGAACAAACAATTAATAATAACAATTAATGTCAATTCAGCCCATGGGAGGCAGTTTATAAAGCCCAAAAATCAATTAATGTAAATTCAGAATTAAATTAATAAATTAAATTAAATTAAATTTGCCGTGGTCACAGTAAAATTGTTGACTTAATAGAAGCACGTGATCTGATTAGCATGGGTAACCAAGAATCTAATTACTTACTTTGCTTGACCAATGTTTGCGTTGAACCCTGACTAGTGTTTTCGTTGACCCCTGAACCACCAAGGATGTGGCTCACCTTCATCATATTTCAACATCTCACTTATTGAGTTTGTGATTGCATGGCGTGTAAGTACTTCAACTTGCAATTCACCCATTTTGTGATGTTATGTTGTCTTTCATATAGACATTTTTTTTATTGTATTAATTGTGTGATGCTATGTCTTGTCTTTGGTAAAGAACTTTCTTTAATAACCAAATTTAAATAAAATTAATTAAAAAATTATTAATATTGGGTTAAAATAAAAATAAAAATAAAAATGGTTTATGGTAATTATATAGAATGTAATATTTGGGCAGATCTACATGAAAGAATATTGTGGAAATTTGACCTTGTGATTTCTATTACCAAGGTGTTTTAACCATAGAAACCCGACTAACTGAGCTAACCCTAGAGCTTTAAATCAATTAAAAAATTATTACAATAGTCAAAATAAAATATAAAAATTAGTTTTAAAATAACTAAATAAAAAATTAAAATGGTCCATAGTATTGGAAATCTATAGTATTTATATGGAATGTAATTTATTTAAAAGGAAAAATTAAACCACTCTAGATCCATCTTAACTCCAGATCTACTAAGCTAAGAGGGATCAAATATGTTAATATGTAAACCTCTTTTAGAGTGAAAAGAGATTTCTTCCCTCGGGGGCTTGGTAGATCCAGAGTTAAAATAAATCTAGACTAGTTAAGTATAATTAAAAGTTTTCACAATTATTATTATTATTATTATTATTTATTGAAACAAAAGTATTTGACAGACATGAAATTTCTTTTGTTCCAGGCTGACCCGATACGAGTATAGATTGGATTTGAGGACTTTTGGAGTCCAATACACAGTGTTTTGGGCGGATTTTCTCAGTTTTGAATGCATTTCTCTATGTTAACAGAAAGCGGCCGTTTCAAGGATTTCAAGGGCCCGATGCACTCATCCATTGCAAAATAGGTGGCCACCTCCCCTTAATGCATTATGCAATGATTGTTTAATCCTAGAAGATGGATTCGAGCAGACAAAGGCTAGAAGACAGAGAGCCCGAAAGGGAAAATGAATAGGCAATGCCGATTTGGCTTAGAAGCCACAAAATGACAGAGATAGGAGTTATTGTTGGTTGTTGAGGTTATTGTTGGGGTTTTGTTGCTGAAAGTGAATCCAAAGCAAGAAGTTGAGGTGAAGGAGGCAGCGCAAAAGCAAAAATAGCAGCCGAGGGAGTCACTTGGAAGTCAAGAGAAAATCCAAGAGAACTATAAACTAATAGAGCAGAAAGAAGCCAGAGCCAAGAGCCAGAGCTAGAGCCAGAGCTGAAGAGCCAGAGTCAAAGCTAAAGAGCCAGAACCAAGAGCCAAGAGCCAGAGCTTCAAGAGCTAGGGAATGACATGGTGTCTGAACCCACTGTTTCTGTGAAAAACAGTAGGAGTTGAGCCAAAGAGCTTGTAAAAAGAACTCAGACCATAATCCCAGAGAGCCTAGTTGAGTTGACTAGAGCTCACGGAGACATAGCCCCAGAGTTGTGGGTGAACTCCAAATTAAATTGTTGTTTCTGTGTGATTGTTTATTGCTGCTTTATTTTCTGTTACATGTATTTATACATCAGTGTGAGCACATTTACATATCAGCACAAACAATAGATTTTAAAGCATATAATTAGTTAAAAATCAATACAAGCCTACACCCATATTTTCAAGCATAGATATAATTCCGCATTGGTTAATCAATAAGACTTGGGAATTTTAAAGCTTTAGAACTGGGAGAGGTTCTTGTAAGTTAGACAAGAAGCCTAAGTGCTCCATTTTTAGATCAGGCAAGGTAAGTCTTATGTTGCAGCAAGGAAATCGCAACTACACAAAGGCTTAATAAAACATAGAACTCATTCATGGAAAAACAGGGTAACATGATAAATGGAGGCTGCAGCTCCAAGTGAAAAACACAAAAGACTTAATATGATTTACGCATCACTGGGGTTGCGAAATACATGTTTATAAAACTTCGTAAAACAGTAAAACAATTTTCACGTGCCCACTATAATTTCCTCCACAAATTTCTCCTCACTACCTCACACACTCTCACTCTCTAATTTGCCCAACATTACAAATAACTTTTACATCCATATTTATCTCACATACAAATTTGACATTAATACATGATAGAGCAAATAATTAATACGCAACATGGGCGATTTTACATGATAGAGCAAATAATTAATACGCAACATGGGCAATTTTACATAGTAAATGGTTTTCTAAACTTTCAAGTGTTCTGGAGTGTGGGAAACAGTCGCGGAGTAAATGTTTTCCCATATCTATTTACCAAAATTTATTAAATGCCTTAAACTCTTTGTTGTGTTGCGGAATGGTCAGCATTGTACTTCTGCTCTGACTTTAGTCCTTTCGTCTACAAACAAAATCGCATTTGTGCAGTAGTTGACTGGGCAAGCATGGTGTTTGTCAGTGTGTTTAAAAAAGTTGTTGGGATTATTATTTCCAACACCCCCCCTTAATCACAATTTCCGCCATTGACAATTCCCAAACAATCTCTGAGATAAAAAAAAACTTTCACGTGTCAATGTCTTTGTGAAAATATCAGCAAATTGTTCCTCTGACCTACAGTGCCGCAACACAATTTCATCATTGTTAATCAACTCTCTGATAAAATGATATTTAGCATCAATATGCTTGGTTCTCTTGTGAAAAACAGAATTCTTTGATAATGCAATTGATGAAGTGTTGTTGCAGAAAATAGTTGTTGTTCCATCTTGGTCGTGGTGAAGATCCCTCAACATCCTTCTCATCCAAACTTCTTGACACATTACTGCTGTTGTGGAGACATATTCAACTTCTGTTGTTAGGCTGCTTCTTGGAAGCCCATGAAATGGCTCCAGAACCCACATGAAAAACATATCCTGACGTGCTCTTTCTGTCATCGACACTTCCTGTCCAATCACTATCAGTGTAACCAACTAGCATGAAATCATTTGTTGCAGTGTACAAAACGCCATACTGTTTTGTCCCATTGACATACCTTAGAATTATTTTCGCTGCTTGCCAATGCGTCTCCTTAGGTGTTTCCATGAACCTTGACACCAAACTCATTGCATATATTATATCCGGCCTAGTGGCATTCAAATACATCAAACTTCCTATGATATTTTTGTATAATGTCGAATTGACATTGCTGCTGCAGTCTTCTTTGGTCAACTTTAACCCCATGACAGTTGGAGTTGGTGTGGGCTTGCTGTTCTGCATCTTAAACCTCTCCAAAATGTCTACTACATACTTTTCTTGAGAAATAAAAATGTCATTTTCTGTTTGCTTCACTTCTATGCCCAAAAAATATCTTAACAACCCCAAGTCAGTGATTTCAAATTCACTCTTCATGACTTCTTTGAAATCGGTGATGAGGAAATCATCATTTCCTGTAAAAATCAAATCATCTACATATAAGACAACAATGATAATCTTACCATTGATCTCTTTGATGTAGAGAGTAGGCTCACCATCACATTGGCCGAAACCATTGTCCAACAAGTAGGCATCTATCTTGTTGTACCATGCATGAGGTGCTTGCTTCAGCCCATAAAGAGCTTTCCTCAACCGATACACTTTGTCTTCTTGGCCTTCTACCTCATAACCAGGTGGTTGCGCAACATACACTTCCTCTTTCAGCACTCCATTCAAGAACGTTGATTTTACATCCATTTGAAACACTTTCCATTTATGTTGCGCCGCAATAACCACAAATGTACGCACTGTCTCCATCCTCGCGACTGACGCAAACGTCTCTGAATAATCTCTTCCATGCCACTGCTTGTATCCTTTGACAACTAGCCTTGCTTTGTGCCTTTCAATCTTATCATTGACATTGCCCTTGGTCTTATAGACCCACTTCACTCCAATGACTTCTTTTCCTTGCAGCAAGTTCACTAACTCCAATGTGTCATTCTTTTCTATTGCTTCTATTTCTTCCTCCATTGCTGCAACCCATTTTTCTTCTTTGACTGCATCTTTAAAGTGGATTGGGTCATCTACATGACAAAATAAAGAAAATAATGAATTCAGATCAGCACTGCTATCAACTTCATCTTGCTCATAAATTTCATTTAAATTTCTGAATTTTGGTCTTCTTGTGCTTGTTGAAGGTGGACTTGACATGTCATTTGGTGTTGTGCTTTGCCGTGTGCTTGGAGAAGCACTTGCTTGACTGCGTGACATTGTCCTATTATTTGTTGATGGTATTCATTGTTGTCTGCTTTGTTGTTCTTGAATAGGAGTAGAGGGAGTCACTGTTGAGGAATTACTTGTTGTTGTCAATTCCTCTTTGTCCTCATATGGTATACATGCTTTTACATTGACTGTCTTCTCTAAAATTCCATCCCATGCTTCCTCTTCTATGAAATGCACATCTCTGTTGATTATGACCTTCTTGGTTAATGTATTGTAAATCTTGTATGCCTTGGATTCATTGTTGTATCCAACAAATATCCATTTCTCCCCCTTGTTGTCCAACTTCTTCCTCAACTCATCCACGACATGTGCATATGCCACACAACCAAAAACTCTCATGTGAGTGACACTATGCTTTCTTCCACTCCATGCCTCTTCAAGAACTATGTTATGGATGCTTTTGGTTGGACATCTATTCAAGATATATGTTTCACATGCGATAGCTTCAACCCAATAATCATTTGGAAAATGCTTTGCCTTCAACATACTCCTTTCCATTTCCATAATGGTCCTATTCTTCCTTTCCACCACACCATTTTGCTAAGGTGTATATCTTGGTGTAAGTTGCTTTTGAATTCCATGCTCCCTGCCAAATCGAAGGAAGTCATTTGAGATGTATTCGCCACCTTTATCAGTCCTAAGGACTTCGATGTAGTGTCTGCTTTGCTTTTCAACAAGAGTCTTGTATTGGCGAAAGTGCTCAAGAACTTCACTTTTATGATTTAGGAGATACACCCATGTCTTCCTTGTGTAGTAATCTATGAAGGTCAATACATAGTGGCTGCCACCAATTGATGGTGTTTTCATTGGTCCACATAAATTTGAGTGGACAATCTCCAAAGGTGCCTTTTCCCTTACTGACTTTCCTGCTAGAAATGTCTCTCTATGTTGCTTTCCCAAGATGCATCCTTCACATAGGTTGTCTAGTTTTTCTATGAGTGGCAACCCTTTCACCATGCCTTTTCTATGCAGCAAATTCAAACCTCCAAAGTTGAGGTGTCCAAACCTCAAATGTCATAACCAATTTCCATCTTTGATCTCTACTTGAAAATTTACTTGTATGACAGCTGCAACTTTTCTTCCATCCTCTTGTGAGTTCATTGATAGTTGTGCATGTGCACCTTCTTCCTTCAAATCTGATTTCATCTTTAGGGGAAACATTCTATTGTTTGTCATCTGAACCTTTGCAATCAACTGTCTTCTTGGAGGCCTATCCAAAATTGTGCACACATCATTTTTGAAGAAGACATTGTAGCCCTTTTGCATGACTTGTCCAATGCTTATGAGGTTATGCTTCAGACCGGGGACAAAGTAAACATCTGAGATGTACTTCTTCTCCCCCTTCTTTGTTAAGATATTAACTCTTACTTTGCCCATGACAGAGACTTTGCTATCAGTCCCTAATGTCACTTCATGTTTCACACTTTCATCTAGATTGGAAAACATTTCTATCTTCCTTGACATGTGGTTGCTACGCCTTGAATCTAGATAACATATCTCACTTTGTTTTTCTTATGCTACATTACAAGCTAAAAACATGCTATCATGGTTCTGATTTTATTTTGTGAAATTTACACTTGGTTTGTTACTAATGTCATATTATTTCTTGCTACATTCATTTGCATAATGACCATACTTCTTACAGTAATGACATTGGACTTGAAATTTATCATACCTTTGACATTGTGCTTGATTTTGGCTTGGGCCTTGACTTGGATTTTGATTTCTTCCCCTTCCACTTAGGCTTGAAGAGCTGCTTCTTCCACCTCTATGTGGGCTTCTTCCTCTTCCTCTAGCATATTATCTTCCTCTTCTTCAACTTTGACCAAATGAAACTTGTGTCTTGAAGGCATGCTTCAATGAGGGGAGTGTTGCTCTATTCAGTCTATGTCCATAAGAAATTAGTGATGCATGAAGCTCCTCCAATGAGAACTGTGAGAGATCCTTTGTCTCTTCTATGGCCACAACAATGGCATCAAACCTTGCTGGCAGACTTCTCAAAACTTTCTCAACTATTATCCTTTCTTCAAGTGTCTCACCATGAGACTTGATTTGAGTAACCAACCCAATTACATGTGTAAAAAATGAGTCTACATTCTCAGACTCTTTCATACAAAGTGTTTCAAAACTGTAGTTTTTCTATCTTGACTTTTTCCATGCCTTGGTAGGCTGTCTGGAGGGCGTCCCATGCTTGCTTCGACTTCGTTGCTACTGCAACCCTTGGGAAAATACTTTCAGGATCTGCTTGCAAAATATAGAATAGGACTTTTGAATCCTTCTTCTTGTTGTCCCTCAATAGATCTCTTTTTGCTTGAGACAAGGCATTGTATGTTGCTGCATCTGTTGGTTCTTGAAAACCATTCTCCACCAAATCCCAAATGTCTTGAGAAGAAGACAGGGCCTTCATTGTAATAGCCCAATAATATAATTTTGTTCATTAAACTGAGGTATATGAGAATTAGTCAAGCTTGTGCTTGATTTTTCCATTTGTGAGTGTATAAAAAAAAACATTCTATTTGCTGGTAAATTTGCTCCAAAGGAAAAAACAATATGCCCTCAAAACAATTTTCAATTGCTTGTAAAAACACTTGTTTTTACACTAATAATATTTAACCTTCTCTGATACCTTGTTAGAAAAATTTTACGGGGTAGAGGAGAGGAGTCTAGTTCAAAATTCGGTTGTGGTGAAGTCAACTTCAGTTGCGGCAAGGTAAGTCTTCTATTGTAGAAAGGAAATGGAAACTACACAGAGGCTTAATAAAACACAGAACTCATTCATGGCAAAATAGTGTTATGTTGCGGCAAGGAAATCGCAACTACACAGAGGCTTAATAAAACAAAGAACTCATTCACGGGAAAACAGAATAAAACAAAAATGGTTGCACTAAATATACTTGTGAAAGATTAATACCATAATGCAACAAGCCACACTTTATATTATATGTTAAAACATCAAGTTAAAAACACAAAAGACTTACTATGGTTCACCCATCATTAGGGTTGCCGAGTACATGTATGTAAAGATCCGTAAAACAACAATTTTCACGTGCCCACCAACATTTCCTCCATGATTTTTCCCTCACTACTTCCTCTCGCTCTCTAACTTGCCCAACATTACAAATTACTTTTACATCCATATTTATATCAACATACAAATTTGACATTAATACATGACATAGAAAATAAGTAATACGCAACATGGTGATTTTACATAGTAAATGGTTTTCTGAACTTGCTGGTGTTGTGGAGTGTGGGAAACAATCGTAGAGTAAATGTTTGCCCATATCTATTTACCAAAATTTATTAAATTCCTTAAACTCTCTGTTGTATTGTGGAATGGTTGGCGTTGTACTTCTACTCTGATTTCAGTCCTTTTGCCTACAAACAAAATCACAACCATGCAGTAGTCGACCGAGCAAGCATGGTGTTTGTCAGTGTGTTTAAGACGATGGTTGGGATTATTATTTCCAACACTTCTGGATATTGAACATGGTCATTGCAAAACTCTACTTGCATCCCTCAATCTGTATATTCGACTAGGCTTTGATCACTATTGTCCATAACAAATAACTTAAGATCATGACCGCTCAACATCGCCAATGAATTGTAGATTGGTAATCATGAGATGCAAGCAAGGAAGAGTCATGTGACTCATTCATCATTCATCTTTAGCCTGAGAGAACTCTCGTTCTGATTTTAATGACCATGGTTTTTAGACCAAGTATTATATTCATACTCGTAGGATTCCTCTGGGAAAACTCATGGTCGTCGGTTGGGATGTTCCTAGTTATGGCAGAGCAAACTCTATTGTTGCCTTGCTCAATGTAGTTGCTTGAGGAAGTTGTGCCATTCTCGAGAGATGCCACAGCTAGCAACATAAGCCATCCTCTATTCAGCAAGTTCTTCCTATATATGGTTCCATCCTCTTGGACATGTCAACCAGCTTGTAGTCACAAATCCTGGAAGGTTGTAGTCATCCCGTAAAACTAAAGTGCCACTCTCGCTTCCAGTCTGGGACTTTTGGCCTTGCGGTTGTTGTAATTTTAGTTGTGGATGATAAGGGTGATGTTTCCGCTGTGGTGTTGCTCATTGAAATTGAGAAGCACCAGTGTTTCTATTGTCATTTGGATTTATAATATTAACAACAAGATATAGGGGTGGAGCTTGTGGTGGTGGTGGAGCATATATAGAGTGGGGTGCGTAAGGGTATTGCTTTGGATATCCATAAGCATATGGGTATCCATATGCATATGGGACTCCTTACTCTTGCGGTGGTTGACTCACCATGGCCGGATTGGTGTTAAATCCATAACCATATGGTATTTCTTGTTGTTGTTGTGGTTGTGTGGATGGATTGGTGTTAAATCCATAACCATATGGTATTCCTTGTTGTTGTTGTGGTTGTGTGGACGGATTGGTGTTAAATCCATAACCATATGGTATTCCTTGCTGTTGTTGTGGTTGTGTGGACGGATTGGTGTTAAATCCATAACCATATGGTATTCCTTATTGTTGTTGTGGTTGTGTTGCCGTAGCCATATTGTTGTTTGTACCAACATCGCAGTTAATACTAGGGGTTGAACTGGTTCCAACATTAATACTGTGATTTGAATTCGTTCCAACATCAATCTGCTGCTGTGGTTGTGTTGTCGTAGCCATATTCTTGTTTGTACCAACATCAAGGTTGATACTAGGGGTTGAACTGGTTCCAACATTAATACTGTGATTTGAACTCGTTCTAGCATTAGTGTGTTGTTGTGGTTGTGTTGTCGTAGCCATATTGTTGTTTGTACCAACATCGCGGTTAATACTGGGGGTTGAACTGGTTCCAACATTAATACTGTGATTTGAACTCATTCCAGCATCAGTTTGTTGTTGTGGTCGTGTTGTCGTGGCCTTCTTGTTGTTTGTACCAACATCGCGGTTAATACTGGGGGTTGAATTGGTTTCAACAGTAATACTGTGATTTGAATTCATTCCAACATTAGTGTTCGTATTAACATTGATTTAATTTAAGCCAAAAGTTTTAATACAAACACTGATGTTGGAACGAATTCAAATCACAGTATTAATGTTGGAACCAGTTCAACCCCCAGTATTAACCACGATGTTGGTACAAACAACAAGAAGGTTACGGCAACACAACCACAACAACACACTGATGCTGGAACGAGTTCAAATCACAGTATTAATGTTGGAACCAGTTCAACCCCCAGTATTAACCGCGATACTGGTACAAACAACAATATGGCTACATCAACACAACCACAACAGCACACTAATGCTAGAACGAGTTCAAATCACAGTATTAATGTTGGAACCAGTTCAACCCCTAGTATTAACCTCGATGTTGGTGCAAATAAGAATATGGCTACGGCAACACAACCACAACAATAGACTGATGTTGGAACGAATTCAAATCATAGTATTAATTTTGGAACCAATTCAACCCCCAGTATTAACCGCGATGCTGCTACAAACAACAATATGGCTATGACAACACAACCACAACAGCAGCAAGGAATACCATATGGTTATGGATTTAACACCAATCTGACCACACAACCACAATAGCAGCAAGGAATACCATATGGTTATGGATTTAACACCAATATGTCCACATGACCATAGCAGCAGTAAGGAATACCATATGGTTATGGATTTAACACCAATCGGCCATGGTGAGTCAACCACTGCAGGAGCAAGGAGTCCCATATGCATATGGATACCCATATGCTTATGGATATCCAGAGCAATACCCTTATGCACCCCACTCTATATACTCTCCACCACCACTACAAGCTCCACCCCTATATCTCGTTGTCAATACTATAAATCCAAATGACAATAGAAACACTAGCGCTTCTCAATTTCAATGAGCAATGCCACAGCGACAACATCGCTCTTATCATCCACAGCTAAAATTACAACAACCACAAGGCCAAAGGTCCCAGACTAGAAGTGAGAGTGGTGCTTTAGTTTTACGGGATGACTACAACCTTCCAGGATTTGTGACTACAAGCTGGTTGGCATATGATCTTTCTCTGCCTCGACCTTGACCAACTGAAACTTGTGTCTTGAAAGCATGCTTCAATTAGGAGAGTGTTTCTCTATTTAGTCTATGTTCATGAGAAACCAGTGATGCATGAAGTTCACCCACTAAGAACTGTGAGAGATCCTTTATCTCTTCTATGGCCACAACAATGGCATCAAACCTTGCTAGCAAACTTCTCAAAACTTTCTCAACTATTCTCCTTTCTTCAAGTGCCTCACCATGAGACCTGATTTGAGTAACCAACCCAATTATATGTGTAAAAAATGAGTCTACATTTTCAGACTCTTTCATACAAAGTGTTTCAAAATCTCTTCTCAACATTTGTAGTTTTTCTATCTTGACTTTTTCCATGCCTTGGTACGTTGTCTGGAGGGCATCCCATGCTTGCTTGGACTTCATTGCTACTGCAACCCTTGGGAAAATACTTTCATGAATTGCTTGGAAAATATAAAACAGGGCTTTTGAATCCTTCTTCTTGATGTCCCTCAACAAATCTCTTTTTGCTTGAGATAAGGCATTGTTTGCTATTGCATCTGCTGGTTCTTGAAAACCATTCTCCACCAAATCCCAAATGTCTTGAGAAGAAAACAAGGCCTTCATTTTAATAGCTCAATAATCATAACTTTTTTCACTAAGGATTAGTCAAGTTTGTGCTTGATTTTTCCATTTGTGTGTGTATAAAAAAACGTTCTACCTGCTAGTAAATTGGCTCCAAAGTAAAAAACAATTTGCCCTTAAAAAAAATTCAATTGCTAAAAATTTTACGGGCAGAGGAGAGGAATCTAGTTAAAAATTAAGTTGCGGTGAAGTCAACTTCAATTGGGGCAAGGTAAGTCTTATGTTGCAGAAAGGGCAGAGGAGAGGAGTCTAGTTAAAAATTAAGTTGCGGTGAAGTCAACTTAATTAAGTTGCGGTGAAGTCAACTTCAATTGGGGCAAGGTAAGTCTTATGTTGTGGAAAGGGCAGAGGAGAGGAGTCTAGTTAAAAATTAAGTTGTGGTGAAGTCAACTTCAATTGCCGCAAGGTAAGTCTTATGTTGCGGAAAGGAAGTGGCAACTACACAAAGGCTTAATAAAACACAGAACTCATTCACGGCAAGACAGAGTAAAACAAAAAAAAGTTGTGGTAAATCTATTTGTGAAAGATTAATACCATAATGCAACAAGCCACACTTTATATTATATGTTAAAACATCAATTTAAAAACACAAAAGACTTACTATGATGAGTCTAGTTAAAAATTACGTTGCGGTGAAGTCAACTTGGCAAGGTAAGTGACAGAGTAAAACAAAAAAGGTTGTGGTAAATCTACTTCGGCAGGTTGCGGTGAAGTCAACTTGGCAAGGTAAGTCTTATGTTGATGCGGAAAGGAAGTGGCAACTACACAGAGGCTTAATAAAACACAGAACTCATTCACGGCAAGACAGAGTAAAACAAAAAAGGTTGTGGTAAATCTACTTGTGAAAGATTAATACCATATGTTAAAACATCAAGTTAAAAAACACAAAAGACTTACTATGATTTAGCCATCAGTGTGGTTGCGGAGTACATGTATGTAAAACTCTGTAAAATTATGCCCCCACCAACATTTCCTCCACGATTTTCTCCTCACCACTTCACAGACTTTCCCTCTCTAACTTGCCCAACATTACAAATGACTTTTACATCCATATTTATCTCAACATACAAAGAAAATAATTAATACGCAACATAGGCAATTTTACATAGTAAATGGTTTTCTGAACTTGCAGGTGTTGCGGAATCTGCTCTGAACTTCACTCCTTTCGCATGCAAACAAACAGTACAATAGTCCACTGGGCAAGCATGGTGTGTGTTTGTCAGTTTGTTCAAGACAGTGGTTGGATATTTAATTTCGCATGCAAACAAACAGTACAATAGTCCACTGGGCAAGCATGGTGTGTGTTTGTCAGTGTGTTCAAGACAGTGGTTGGATATTTAACCTGGCCATTGCAAAACTCTAGTTGCATCCCTCAATCCGTATATTGGACCAAGCACGATTGTCCATAACTAATAACTTAAGATCATGACTGCTCACCATCACCAATGAATTGGTAGATTGGTAATCATGAGATGCAAGCAAGAGTCATGTGACTCATTCATCATTCATCTTCAGCCTTAGAGCACTCTCGTTCTAATTTTAATGACCATGGTTTTTAGACCAAGTTTTATATTCATACTCGTAGGATTCCTTAAGAAAACTCGTGGTCGTCGGTTGGGATGTTCCTAGTTATGGCACAGCAGAGTCTATTGTTGCCTTGCTCAATGTAGTTGCTCGAGGAAGTTGTGCCCTTCTCGAGAGATGCCATAGCTACCAACGTAAGCCATCCTCTATTCAGCAGGATTCTTCCTATATATGGTTCCATCCTCTTGGACATGCCAACCAGCTTCATTGCAAAGAGCCTTGAGCATGTTTAGGAAAATTATAATTACCATGAACATGTAGAACAACAGAGATTTTTGCAGCCATTGACCACCTCATCCGCTCCCGCCGTCGATTCTTTTCCCTTTCATTTGCAGAAGGATTTTGCATCTCAAGTCCCGTATACTTGAACAGTAAAGTAGAACTCAATGTCACGACAACTCCTTTGGACATGCCATAATTGAATTCCTCGCTCTTGCTCAGTAGTACATGAAACCCATGATTCTAAGCTACACGATTGTAAAAGATTGCATACTGAAAATGTTAAATCACACACAAAAAATAAACAGTGGATTGATAGTTACCGCTTTTTAAAGCAATGATCATTCTATTCGACTCTTTTTTCTGCATTGAAAAGGGCAGTGAAACAGTTTGGATTTCTCAAAGCTCATAGTGGCAGATTTTCCAGTGCGCATTGAACATGGCAAGTGTTACAATGAGAAAATTAAGGGCTTTACAACGTAGGAAACATTGAGTGTTAGGGTAGAGTCAGTAGGCAGACATTGCAGACCTGACATGCACGTTTAGGGCATGAGAAAACTACTCAACAAAAAGGCTCAAGAAGAGGAACGAGTCAGATCATAGAGGTGTTTCTTTATAAATGCATTGCGTGACTTTTCGATTCATCTTCCAAAATTTCTTTGATTTTTTTATAGTGATTTATCTTCCTCACTCTAACCTTTAATAAATTAAGTACCTCTTTACTTTCGTGATCCAGCGAAAAAAAAGGAAATATACATGATTGATTCTCGTAATTCGGTGGGAATCTTGAACTAAATTAGAACTACATTAGCTATTCTCTTGGAATCCAAGGGAATAAACTAAGAGACGAAAATGAATCCTTGGCATACTTGAAATCACTAAATCTACCTATAAAAACCCAACATGGCTCCCAATCTCCACATATATGTATATAATGAAATAAAACCAGAAAAAGATACACATAATAAATTCAACCTTAAAAGCAAGTATGAAAATAGACCATGTTAACCCCGTGTAGTTTGTAGGAGGAATCTCCTACTTCACAAGTTCATGTCTTCCTATGAGATGGAAGGATTGGAAGAAGACCATTAGAAGTATGAACAAAGGGACACTCAAAACCACCTTGAGATGTAATCTCCAAGCCTAAAAGTAAAGGTTAAAGAAAATCTAGACCAACAAGAGAAGGGTATCAACAATTACAATATCTCATTATGCAAGAAGGATCTAATGTAAATGGAAAAATATAGCAAGAATTATTATATATAAAGTACTTTACAAGAGCTTTACATAAACATAAAATGTAATCTCAAAAGTGTTCAAGATTTGGTTGTCAAAGGAGCTTAACAAGTAGGCAAGATACATAATTTTTTAATGTTTTCGGTATATCCTTGACTAGGTAATATATGATTAATAAGGGTCTTTCTTATCATCCACAGTCCAATTACACAATGGAGGGCTTCAATATTTTGGAACATGGGATCACAAAGAGTATGTAGTAAAGTAGGATAATTCGGATGAGATAATACTAGCAATGCTATGTGCCCACAGAACAAAAGGTTGGAAAGAAAACACCATTCAGATAGGTTAAAAAAATGAAAGTAGTGGTGCATGTTTCATTTTTTTATTTCTAATTTGTTTATAGTTTAAGATATATTTTATTTCTTATTTGTTTATAGTTCAAGATATAGACATGTCTAATAAAGTATAAATGGTTGAGGGGTTGTCAAAGTTATCATTCATGAAGAATATAGGTTCATGGCATGAGAGTCCTCGCGAGATTTCACTGGGGGATCGATACCATGCCACCCGCGTTTATATTGAGAATATATATTGAGAAAAAATGACATAATATATTGAGCATATAATAGGGGATAAAGGGTTTTTATTTGGCAAGTATAAAAAGTGGTACTCAAAGTTAATGAAAAAATATAAAAGGGTATAAATATTGTTAATGAAAAAATAGATACCTACAATATCTAGTGAAAGTCGGGGTTTTTTAAATTGATAAGGTGTATTAGGTTTGTATTTGTACGAGGTTAAATAATGTGAGTTTTAGAGGTATTTTCCAATATGTAGTCAAATTAAGGGTATAATTTAGTATGCCATGAACACACGTGATATGTCAGAGGTTCATTGAGTGCATTAATGAGCCCGAGATATGGGTAATTATATGGGCTCATTTTGCCTCTTACTTCGACTTAATCCACCATTCTCATTAGTTTATTGCATGTTTTTGAATATATTTATACTAATAGAGTGAATTGGGTTAGTCATTTTTGCCATGTAGTCTAATGTGTCCATTATGCAGATTTTTTGGTCCATTTTGGACAAAGTCAAGGGATTTATGAGCAAATGGTAGCCAAAACTCGAGGAAAACAGGGAAGAGGATGTGTAGGGGGGTGTCCCCTTCATTTATGAACCCTTACTATTGGACAACTAATCCTTAATGGGTTAGTGTGGAAGTCGAATAGACAAAAAGAAGTCCAAGAGACCTTGGGATGTGAAAGACAACGATCAAACTATGTACTATAAATGTATATCTCTTGTTAATAAAATGTATTCTCATGTTTTATCCTTCAGATTATGTTGTTGCCCATGTGTGTTTAACATGGTATCAGAGCGGGCGATTGTTGGTCCTGCTCCAATTTGAGCCACTTGTTTTGTGGTCTCTATATACATGTGATTTCTGCCTATACATGTCAATTCTGCCTTTCTCCTAATCAGAATTGCCACCTTATAGAGCGTCAGATTTTTCCCGTCCAACAACATTCTTAATAGCATTAATTAATGCTCTATCTATTTGTCAGAATTGAGCATTTTATTCCTCATTTTGTGCCATATTCTTTCCTGCGCTCTGTGGGCTCTCTGCCATAACCGTTGTCTACCATTAGCTGCCACCTTTGTCTATCAGGTTTATTTGAAGGCTGCTTCTCTTTTCTGACCGTTTCTACTCATAATCACCTGCATAATCAAAGAGCTGCTTCTTCCACACGGTAACATGTTCCAGCTAATATATGCCCTCTTATTGAAACAATACTAGCGAATGGACACCTCTTGTTGATGTAGGTCCCTTGAAGCCAAGACCAACATTCTTCCAAAACCTGTTGCTACCTTTTCCAGGTCGTTTCCCCTTCCAGATGTTTTGGAACTGAGAAAGAATTTTGGTTGCTTTAAAAAAGCTCTCTCAGTTTGTTCTGCCATGGACAAAAGATGAAGAGTCACGGAGACTCCCGCTGCAGCCGCTCCCGCCTCTTCCTTAAACGATCTCTGTAATGTGGGCTCCCATTTGCAGCTCGAGGACCAGCGTAATCACGATGAGGAGAACAACCTCCGTAAGGTGAACGCTGCGTGGGATTGTGGTAAGTGGGATAGAACTACAACCACTCCTCCCATAGCTTGGGATTTGTCCATATTGTGGGATATATCGTTGGCACGTCGGGTGGACTGTTCATTTCATCGCTACTCCATATCGTGGGATATATGCTCGTGGCCTATGTGTGAGTGCTCCTTTAAATGCTTGCTTTCCAGAATGTTTTCAACCATTTTTTCCATTCATACAATCAAACCAGTGACACCATACTGAGGCAGGAAATCAGCAGAACCAAGAAATTTCTGCTGACAAAGTGCAATGGACTGATCCATTGGTTCTAGATTTCCAAACCCTCATGCTTGATTGATGAAGAAATGTCTCCCTAGAATGTTGAGCTGAGTTCTTGTGTATAAATTAAGCACCGTCATAGCCCACAATGCACATACAATCCTTGTGAAACTTAGAATTTTAGTCTTTCCCACAACTGCAATTTCTCATGTGGATTGGGGTGCCCTTTTCCTTTATTCAATCTTTCAGTCAATTCAGTATAATCCAAAGCCTCTAAAAGATGATCTTTGAGAGTATCCAAAGCAGCTGCTAGCGAAGACAAATCTGTCACCCTCACAAAAGGTATACTCAGTCCAGGCACTCGAAAGCTGAGTTCTTCCAACAACTTCAATGGCTCGTTGTCATATTCTGTTTGAGGTTGTCGTTTAACATTTTAAATGCTAACTGTTGGATTTGAGAATAGGGGCCTCATTTCCGAACCTCGACTAAGGGCAGGGATTGTGCTAACTTTTAGTGGCATTTCTCATCTTATACTAAAGGCAAAGCGACCGAGATCTGTTAATATCATTACCACAAGACGAGTTTGTTTTCTGGTATGTGCGTTGAGTAGTGAGTCGTGTGTCTTTAGTTGGTAGTCATATCAGCGATTGGTGATTAGTTGGTAGTCATATCAGCAGTTGATGAATTTATACTGTGAAACCCTTGTAAATTGCAATATTGAGTTGGTCTATATATGCGCATTGGTCATTTTAGTGTGGCTCCATATATTGTGCATTGGTTGTTTTGGGATATATTTGGTATTTGTATTTTGAAGACAGAGTATTATATGATGCATGAATTAATCACTGGGCATATGCGTGTGTCCGAATAGTTCTGGAAGACCAAAATTTCACACAACAGAAAGCAATTTGCAGTTTATGTACAACTCTTTCTCTGGCAATTTGTAATCCCACAATTGCAGCTGTTCCACATGCTATCATCAATGGTTACAAGAATGTATTAGCAGTCACTATTGAACTTGACTATTCTTTTCCACTGGCCAAGAAAGTGAAGGAGTATTTGAAAGATCCAATTCAATTTAAAGTTGTTGCTTGTTCAATTTACTTGTTCCTATTGTGCAGTTTGGGCATAAATTTATGTGCAACAAACAAATTTGTTTTTCTCAATAGGTTCTAGTTAGAAGATTGCTTTAATTTTTGGGATGATATCAGTGTTATATGCACCAGATTGTCTGGTATTGGTTTGCAACAACAATTCAGATTTATGAGTGTTTTGCTTGTTGTTTTCGGCATCGCAATACAGTAAAAGACAAACAAATGTATAAATTCCAACATTTGCTAACTTGAAGTGCCTTCAATTTCCTTCAAATACTCGAAATATGAAGCCATTAAATTAAGGAGGAAGGGAATTATTCCAGAGGGGACAATATTGTTTTATATCGACCCTGCTGCAAGTGTCTACATATTTCTTTCTAGAGAATTCATGTGCTTAAAATTGTTGTCATAATTCTGCATTTTTCTTGGCACTCTTGAGCTGGAGAAAATGGGAAAAGCTTATGAAGTATTAGATTTTTTGAAAATTCTAATATAGTCTACTACCAATGACACAGTAAAAATCAACAAATCCTCTCTGGCCAACATTAGAATTTGTCTACAAAATGCACAAGAGAAGATAGAATTTTTGCAGCTTGAAACTTAGCTACAGCAAGAAGAATTAAAACAGAGAAGTCATCATTCTGAACCTGTTTCTGTTCAGAAGATTGAAATAGACTCCCATAAAGCAGCAGTTGTACATGTAGATGCAGAAGCTCAGTTTGCACTTCCCAAGCCCATCATCAGACCTTGGGAATAACTTGTTCACAACAAGCACAGAACTGGTCTTGGATATGACAAGGAATTGTCCTTTCATATTCCAGACTACTCCAAGCCAATTCAATTTCAAACTGCTAGATTTCTTGAGGATGATTCATCTCCACATGTTCTTCATGACAGTTCACCTCCAGTTTTTCTAGATTCTGCCCCTCTTCCACAGCAACAACAACAACAACAGATTGTAAAATGCCAACACTATGATCGAGTTGGCCATTTGAAAGATCAATGTTTTGATTTTCATCCATGTAAGCACTGCCATAAAACCACCCATTCTTCACACAGATGCTTCAGAAACAAATGTCCTGCAAGAACAAAGATTCATCTTAGATGGATCACTTCTTGGCAATGGGCATCAACAGCCAAGAAGATATTCCAATCACATGTCAGAACTTGTTCTAGAGTATTGAACAATATTGCAATTGACTTTTCTCCATCATCTCACCTTGTATTTAACAGGGGGGGAAATGATGGTCATCTACAAGCTTCAAAGCCACATCAAGCGATCCTGAGCCACAACCTGCCACACCAGTTTTAGAGTTGTAGCCAGAAACAAATATGGCCCTGAGCATGCCTTCAGTTGGTAATTTTGGACACTTCCTCTAGCAGAAGACTTCAGCTTCTTGCTAGTTTCGGAAGAATTCCAGGAACAAAATTGAGAACACTTCCTCTAGCAGAAGACTTCATCTTCTTATCAAATTTGGAAGAGTTCCATGAATTTCATTAAGCATTCCAGAGTTGTTGGTCATCCTTAAACCATCACAGGTTGAGACTTCCCTTTTCAGGTTGAAGTTCTCCCTTTTATGCAGGGTGAGACCTCCCTTTCATGTTTGAAGATTTCCCTCTTCAAAACAATAGGAGCACTTCCTCTAGTAGAAGAATTCAACTTCTTGCCAGTTTTGGAAGAGTTCCTGAAACTGCATTAAGCGTTCCAGAGTTGGTGGTCATCCTTAAACCACCACCCTTTATACCAACATTTCAGAGAACACATTCAGCCTAGTGCTGCCATGCATTTTTGCACATTTTGTATTACAGCTCTCTTCTTGGACTCATACATAACCCTTCAGATTAAGGAGGGGAATGTTGGACACCTAATCCTCAATGGGTTAGTGTGGAAGCCGAATAGACAAAAAGAAGTCCAAGAGACCTTGGGATGTGAAACTCAATGGTCAAACTATGTACTATAAATGTATATCTCTTGTTAATAAAATGTATTCTCATGTTTTATCCTTTAGATTATGTTGCTTCCCATGTGTGTTTAACACTTACCTCGAATTCTCCATCAGAAACTCGGAGCACAAAGGTCCACATTCTAAGGGGCAGTCGAGCAAGTCAAGAAGGATTGTTGTTTATCTCCAGTTCTAGGAAGTCGAGCTCCTTGATTTTAGGAGGATTGTTGGGGGACTCCATTTTTATAAATAGGGGGGCTTAGGGCCTCAGTTTTTTCAGTTAGATTTTAGCCATTTCATAGTTTATTTGCGCACTTTTGTGCATCCTTGCACTCAACTCATTTTTGAGCTCTTTTTAAAGATAGTTTTGTGATGTAGCTGCTATTTTTTGATCAATGAAGATGAATCCAGTTGTGGACCAACACTGATATTTTCTATAGGGCTGAAGCTCTTGGTTTAGGGCCCAACCCAAGTTTCCCAACACCTCCTTTGTGTATTTATATGCTTTTGCTTGCATTCATAAGATAATTTATGTTGTTTAGGTTAAATCTTGCTTTGGTAAAATAGGTTGCTTTTGATGGTTAGAATAGTGGTTCTTGCTTCAATTTGCTTAAGTAGTTTGTTGTAGTAACAAAGAAAGATCCAAAAAGGCTACCATCAGGTCTTGATCTCCTTTCTCCCTCCTTGGGACCATGATTTGAGGTCAAGGCACTACTGCTGCCACCAAAAACACAGTCTTTGCGCTTCCAATGCAATTGTTAGTGTGATATTTCGAGTTGGAGAAGTTGATATTAGTTGGATTCACATTCTTAGATCCTTTCTTGTTCATTTACTATGGCTTTCTCACATAACTTTTTGTTCATAAAGTTTTGTTCAACAGTTCTCTGTTTTTAGGTCAGATTTTAGGTCAAAATAGACAAACTCTGTTTTTCGGTTCTTGCTTGGGTTAGTTTTGAGAAGTAAGTGTGCAGCTCACTTGAAGAAAATTCCAGCTTATCATTCCTCGATAGCACAGCCTATACTAGTTCATCTCTCAAAGATTCCCCCACTCCTTCGCCACTTTTCGCCAATCTGCCCTGATTTCTGCGTTTTTCACAAAGTTTCTTTCTTGCCCTTTAAACAAATCCAACCACCTCCTTCGTTCTTGATCTCCATTGAAAAAGTCCTAGACCCTTCATCCAGACTTCATTCCCTTTTCCCATCATTTTTCCACTTTCAAACCTCCAAAAACCACTTTCGGCCTCCTCCTGTAGATCCTCCTATAGAAACTCCTATAGATCCCCTACAACCTCCTATATAAGTTCATACGAGTGATTTTTCGAAGTCTGATCACAATGGAAGTCTTTAGAAGGGTACTAGGGACTTCTTAGGACCTCTCCACACCTTCCTTACCATCTGCAAAAGCCAACTCCATCTTCCTTTGCCACCGAACCTCTGCATAGTCACAACCAGTCAAATCACAAGCATAATAATTCAACATAAAAATACTCAAAAGTACAAAAAGATGATTTCTTCTCATTTATCTTTAGAAGTAGCTTGAATAAATGCAATTTACCTTCTTAGTAGTCAATGGCACCCATTTCAGTAGTTTCCATCTCTTTTCTTGCAAATTTAGGGTTTTCTAGGGTTTGCTAGGGTTTGTGTTTCATTTCAGTTCCCTTCTCTTTCTGCAAGTAGAATAGCCCCTGTAGAGTTAGCTTTCTTCCATCATAGTAAAAGCTTCTTCTGAGAACTCATAGAAGTTGGCTTAAGCTCCTACCAAACTTGTGCTAGCTGATCAAGTGACAGCCTGCAATAAGAGTTAGTACTTGTGCATACAACACCATCACTTCCAAGTTTGTTACGAACTACCGGGTTGATAAAAGTAAAGAAGGAAGCCCCAAGAGTTGCAACATTATTGTTGCAATACTGGAGCTCACCACTCTTTTTGGCGCTATTGCCAAGGAAGTGTCAGAGTATTTTGTGATTACTGCTTTTCTTCTATTTTCTCATATAACATTTTGCTAAGTAGTTTATTTCAGCAAAATTAAAGTAATCGTTTCATTTCAATTCTGCAAAAGTAGATTAGACATTTCCTTTAAATTTTGCAATTTCATTTCAGCGAGCATAGAATATACATTTCCTGAATTCGTTTCAATTCTGCAATTTCATTTCAGCAAGCGTAGTTTAGACATTTCCTGCTTTCATTCCTATTCTGCAATTTCATTTCAGCAAGTGTAGATTAGACATTTCCTACTTTCATTTCAATTCTGCAATTTCCATCCAGCAAAGTAGATTCTTCATCTCCTACTTTGATTCCAATTCTGCAATTTCTATTTCAGTAAGATTCATTTCAGTTAGTTGCAATTTGTTGTTCAATCCATTTTAGGTTGCAGGTACAAGTAGAAAAAAACAAAAATCACCCAAAAAGAGATTTCCTTTCATGCCTCGTAGGAGTAGAAGTGAATTTGAGAATCAACTGGAAGATTTCAAGAGCGAGATGAGGCAGATTCTTGCCATATATATCAAAAGAAAATAAGAGAAAGCAGAGAGGGCTTTGGCCATCTTTTGTCCCAGGTGCACTAGAAAGCATCCTAGGAACGAATGTCCTTTGCACTCTGTAGAAGTGTGTTTAGTCTGTGAAGAAGACCATCCTACGAATCAGTGCCCTTCCTTGCTCGAAATTAAAGCTGCATATCAGAGGGCCAAAGGAGCCACTGAACCACTCTATTTCATGAACCAAAGGAGGCCACATGGACCCAGACCTTACGAGCATGGAATGCAAGGGACTTCCTAGACCTATTACAACCCCAATCAATCCACTTCCATGCCTTCGTAGGGTCCCCCTGCTCATCCTTCCTGGTCCACACCCCCTCCTTGGTCATATCTATCTCAATACCATGCTCCTCTAGCTGTTCGTTCGTCTCACTCTTATGCTTAGCCACAACATCAATGGAATGCACCTCATCAGGGGTGGAGGTCCCAATACAACTATCCTCCCGCTCTTTTGCCTCCACCACCTGCTCAACCGCAACCATTGCCTCCTGATCCACCAAGGCAACCCCAAATGCCTGCTCAACCGAACCCAAACCTGAATAACAAACAGGCCCAGCAAGTATATAGTGGGGAACCACCATTTCCAAACCTGCACATTGCAGTAGCTCAACCCAATTACAAAGCTGAGGTACAAGACTTCCAAGCAACTCCTCTTGAGCTCAATAATATTCACCATAGCTCAAGAAGAGTATTGCAGAAAAGAGATTATATTGATATCATTGAAGGACCACATCCAACAAAAGAAGATGCAAAAGAGAATATCAAAGAACCGTGGGTTGCACTTGATGAAGAGAAGACATCAAAATCAGAGATCGAGAGAGTTCCCTCATGGTTACCATCAAATCCTCCATGTATTCAACAGAAAAATCAGCAAAAAGAAGAAGATGTGAAGGTCATGATAGAATAAGACATGAAGAATGATACAAATCAGCAAAAGCACCAAGAACATCATGACTATATTCAAATATGGTTCAAGATAGTCACTAAATTGCAACATCACTCTCTTCTTCAACTATGCTTGATCCCTTCAAGGTCAAATCATTTGGTCTCTGAAATCTGGATACCTGCCAAAGCATGCATTTCAAGCCTCCACATCATTTTGTATATCATCTCGATATGCACATGGAAAAATGATTTTGTTTTTCAAGTAGGGTAGGGTAGAGAAAAAAAAATGAAAAAAAAGAGAAAAAATAAAAATCTAAGGTGAAAACCTTCTCGGAGGTGCCTCAAATTGGCTCAATGATTGAAAACCTCCATGAGGCGGTCAATGGGTTGGAAAGAAGAGAAAATGAAAAGAGAATAAGATCCTTGGGTGAAAACCTCCTTTGGAGGTGCCCAGGGTGGGAAATTAGGATGAAAACCTCCTTGAGGTGCCCTAGTTGTTTTCAAAAAAAAAAAGAGAAAAAGAAAAAGAAAAATGAATTTCCAGTTGTATTGTAGGTCTACAGGAGAACTTCAAGAAGCAGCCGTAGGTGCCAAGAAAGCTCTGAAACCAATAATAGCACCTATCCTACCTTTTCTCACCCTTCTCCGTCATTCTTGACATTCGTTTCACCTCACTGTGCTTCTTTTCTGAAAACTGTGTTTTCTATAGGAGACTCCTGTAGAAATTACAGAGAGCTAGAAATGGATTTTAAAAGAAGTTTGGGGAATAGGGAAGCCTCATAAAGGGTTTATAAATCCTCCTATAGTTTTCAAACCTCTCTTCTAGCATTTCCAAGCTTGCATCACACCCCAAGCTCATTTTTCTTACTGTCCAAAAAATTGCAGAATGCTCTGATACAAAAACACATAGAGCAGAATTGTTTTTCCCTAACATGAAAATTGTGCATCCATTTAAAGAATTGTTTCATGAGGAGTTTTATAGGGATGATAACAACATGCCCAAGCAATTTCAGCCAATTTCAGTGCACAATTTCCAAGAAATCAGCCTCCATCACCTTCAGCCATTTTTTCATTTCCTCCATATCCGTGCATCCATTTAAAATCATGTTTCATGGGGAGATGCATATGGGTGATACTAACATTCCCAAGAAATTTCAACCAATTCCAGTGCACGGTTTCCAAGAAATCGACCTCCATAACCTTCAGCCATTTTCAATGTTTCTCGAAATCCGTGCATCCATTGACCACAATTTTTCTATGGGAGGTGCATAATGATGATGGAAACATGCTTAGAAAATTTCAGGTCAATCCAGTCTACCGTTTGGGAGATATGGACAAAAAAATTCTCTGTCCCATTAAAATCTAGCATCAACAACATGAGCATGCAAATCTGAAGGTTGAAGCAGAGTCCTGCAGCTTAGATCCAACCAAAGGACGCCTGCACAAGAAAAACAGTCACACATCAGACAAAAACAAAGCATAGCAGTTGATACCCTTAAAAATCAAGCTCTAGAAGCAGAATTGGTGCAGCCACAAATGTGTAGAATGCACAAGGAGCAGGATCCTGATTGAAGATCACCTATACAAGGAAGCTAAGCCACCAATCCAAAAGCCACGAGCGCCAGCAACAACAATCCATGAATATAATGCCAAAATCTGAAGCATGAAACAACACGGTAGCAACTAACAGGTAAGTGACTAAACCCATTCCTTTGTTACATGAATGTAATTTAAAACCTACATGGACAGTGAGATGGTTGTGATTAAGCAAGATCAGTGGCCAGCTAACTGGCCACCCTCGTCCAGTTTAGACAATGGCTCATCTAGTTCAAATAGTGCTTAGTGGGTGTAATCGGCACGTGTGTTTAGCCAACTTGAGAAGAAAACTGAAAACAGGTAGTGGTGGCAGTTTAAACTCCAACGCAATTGATGGAAGTGATGGCAGACAAAAAGCATAAGGTTTCATGATGACACTGCAGTAGGGACCAACAGTCCAAATAATGACTACGCAGATTCCTGCCACCTCACCTCGTCACCACAGATCACACCATTAGCTTAAGTACACTGCGGTAGAAGCCTTCACCACCTTTTGTTTTCATTAGAGTCGATGAGTTCTCGACTGCAACACTCACCTACCACCTTCAGAACAGTGAACCAATTGTTCTTTGCCAGTTTTCAAAACCCTCCTGCTTATCAGGCTCTACAGGAGCATTATCGCATTCCACATGAGTAGGAACACTGTACAAGAGGCTTTCTATAGGAAGGCCAGGGAGCAGCTCTATAGAGGGAAATTCAGAATTTTTTCCAAATTCGAGCTCGAAAAGAGGTAGGCTCAGAAATCCACTCTGCATGTGATATATCTATACAAGGTGGTGGAATTAGAAGTACAATATTGGGTTGAAAAAGGAAAGGAATGTGAGCACAAAATTCTGCATGTGCTTTTCTGAGTTCTATACAGTCTCTTTGTTTTCTTCTTTGCACTAAAAAATTGTCTTTTTCTTCCTTGTATTCTTCTGAAAAAAACAAAGAGATGCAGCCATAGAAGATCAAGCTTGGGAAAGAAACAAATTTGCAAGTCTGTTTACTCTGTGAGAAAAAATGTTGTTTTATATGTTCTCTGTTCTGTCAAAATATTGAGTTCCTACAAAAGCCCGAGAAGTAAATTCAGGTTGAAAATAGTTTGAATGGAGGAAAAAATTGCAATTGATGTCATGAAAAAAGAAGAACACGAGAAATTCCCTCTCTGGTTTCAGAAAGACAAACATCAGCCATTCCTCTGTTTCCGGTTTTGAAAATTGTTGCCTTCTTCCTCACCTGAGCATTTCCAGAAGTCACTAAACACCATGCTAGGAGGTTTTATGAGAAAGGAGCCTTTGAAATCCAACAAATTGCATGAACACCCAGAAGTAGTAGCCCTCTTCACCAGGGCAAACTGGATGCTTTTCTTTGAGAGAATTCATGGATATGATGAGGAGGTGACCGAGGAATTTTTAATGTCCTCAAGACCCCATTCAAAAACACATGCTACAGTCAATTTCAGGGGTCTAACCATAGAGCTTACACCAGAATTTATCAGCAAAATCACAGGTCTTCCACTTGGGCTCCCTTGGATCAAAGAAGAAAAACCACTAGGAAAAGTTGCTAAAAAGACATTCTTCCAGCCTAATGAACATCCTGTAGAGGATAAGAATGGGATTAGAAGGACAAGTATACCTCATCCATGGGGTGAGGTTAGCTACCAGATCATGAAATATATCTCCTGTGAAGGAAGATACAGTATATTCTATGGTTATCACTTCAGATTATTGCATGAATTAAGATATGGAATGGACCTACCTGCATCTAAAAAATTCGGTCTTCCATATTTTCTCCTCTAGTCTTTGATAGAGTGTGGCACCAAATTGAATGCAGGGGTTCTAGAACAATTGGCTCACCATGGGATCATTAAGTTGTTGGTAGAGGATGCCCTCCACACATACACCATCCCTATAGCCTGGGAAATTTTCAGGAACAAAACTAGAGAAGATGACATAAAAACTCTCACTGGTGACCTTAACCAATCTGGTAGTGAAGAGGAGGAGAAAAAAGAGGAACTTGAAAAGGAAATCCATGAGGAAGCACAAAATATTTAGGTAGAAGAGGAACCCCACATAGAAAAAGAAGAAAAATAGAGAGGAGAAGAGAAAAATGACACCACCAAAGATGAACCTAAAGTAGAGAAGAAAACAACATGAAAAGCAGAAAAAGGGAAAACCACAATAGAGAAAAGGAAGAGGACAAGAACTGAAAAGAGGAAGCCCAAGACCACTCAGAAAAAGGCTGCCACAGGAAAGGCAAAAATTAAACAAGCAAAGAAGAAAAAAAAATCAAAGATAGCTGACACAAAACCAGCAGAAACAGGAAAAACAACAGATGAAGAAGAAGAAAAACAACAGTGGTAAAAGTTGGATGCAAAATTTAGATTCCATTATAGGGAAGAGGATCTCATATCTAAGCCATCAAATGTTATGGAGACCATCAAGGCCATCAAGGATGAGGAGATGGATTAGTTTCTCAAAGGATGAGAAACACCTTCAGTAGGGGGCTGATGATGAGCCCCAGAAATGGGTAATTATATGGGCTCATTTTGCCTCTTATTTTGACTTAATCCACCATTCTCATTAGTTTATTGCATGTTTTTGAATATATTTATGCTAATAGAGTGAATTGGGTTAGTTATTTTTCCATGTAGTCTAATGTGTGCATTATGTAGATTTTTTGGTCAATTTTGGACAAAGTCAAGGGATTTATGAGCAATTGGCAGCCAAAACTCGAGGAAAACAGGGAAGAGGATGTGTAGGGGGGTGTCCCCTTTATTTATGAACCCTTGCCTTGAATTCTCCATCAGAAACTCGAAGCACAAAGGTCCACATTCCAAGGGGCAGCCGAGCAAGTCAAGAAGGACTATTGTTTATCTCTAGTTCGAGGAAGCCGAGCTCCTTGATTTTAGGAGGGTTGTTGGGGGAATCCATTTGTATAAATAGGGGGGCTTAGGGCCTCCATTTTTTTAGTTAGATTTTAGCCATTTCATATTCTATTTTTGCACTTTTGTGCAGCCTTGTACTCAGCTCATTTTCGAGCTCTTTTTAAAGACAATTTTGTGATGTAACTGTTATTTTTTTTATCAATGAAGATGAATTTAGTTGTGAACCAACACTGATCTTTTCTAGAGGGCCGAAGCTCTTGGTTTAGGGCCCAACCCAAGTTTCCCAACACCTCCTTTGTGTATTTATATGCTTTTTCTTGCATTCATAAGATAATTTATGTTGTTTAGGTTAAATCTTGCTTTGGTAAAATAGGTTGCTTTTGATGGTTAGAATAGTTGTTCTTGCTTCAAATTGCTTAATTAGTTTGTTGTAATAACATAGAAAGATCCAAAAAGGTTACCAACAGGCCTTGATCTCCTTTCTCCCTCCTTGGGAC
This sequence comes from Pinus taeda, assembly GCA_000404065.3. Classification (NCBI taxonomy): domain Eukaryota; kingdom Viridiplantae; phylum Streptophyta; class Pinopsida; order Pinales; family Pinaceae; genus Pinus; species Pinus taeda. The sequence continues at coordinate 331,265 of APFE030439743.1, read as the reverse complement.
CATGATTTGAGGTCAAGGCACTACTGTTGCCACCAGAAACATAGTCTTTGCGCTTCCAATGCAATTGCTAGTGTGATATTTCGAGTTGGAGAAGTTGATATTAGTTGGATTCACATTCTTAGATCCTTTCTTGTTCATTTACCATGTCTTTCTCACATAAATTTCTATTCATAAAGTTCTGTTAAACATTTCTCTATTTTTAGGTCAAAATAGACAAACTTTGTTTTTCGATTCTTGCTTGGGTCAGTTTTGAGAAGTAAGTGTGCAACTCACTTGTAGAACATTACAGCTTATCATTCCTCCATAGAAAAACCTGTACCAGTTCATCTATCAAATATTCCCCCACTCATCGCCATGTTTCACCAATCTGCCCTAATTTCTGCGTTTTTCACAAAGTTGCTTTCTTGCCCTTTGAACAAATCCAACCATCTCCTTCATTCCTGATCTCCATTGATAGATTCCTAGACCCTTAAACACCTTCATCTAGCCTTCATTTCCATTTTCCCATTATTTTTCCACCTTCAAACCTCCAAAAACCACTTTCGGCCTCCTCCTGTAGATCCCCCTGTAGAACCTCCTGTAGATCCCCTACAACCTCATGTAGAAGTTCATGCGAGTGATTTTTCGAAGTCTGATCACAATGGAAGTTCATCAGAATGGTACTAGGGACTTCTTAGGACCTCTCCACACCTTCCTCACCATTTGCAAAAGCCAACTCCACCTTCCTTTGCCACCAAACCTCTGCACAGTCACAACTAGTCAAATCACAAGCATAATAATTCCACATAAAAATACTCAACAGTACAAAAAGATGATTTCTTCTCATTTCTCTTCAGAAGTAGCTTGAATAAATTCAATTTACCTTTTCAGTAGTAAATGGCACCGATTTTAGTAGTTTCCATCTCTTTTCTTGCAAATTTAGGGTTTACTAAGGTTTGTGTTTCATTTCAGTTCCCTTCTCTTTCTGCAAGTAGAATAGCCCCTGTAGAGTTAGCTTTCTTCCATCACAGTAAAAGCTTCTTCTGAGAACTCATAGAAATTGGCTTAAGCTCCTAGCGAACTTGTGTCAACTGATCAAGTGACAGCCTGCATTAAGAGCTAGTACTTGTGCATACAACATCGTTGCTTCCAAGTTTGTTACAAACTACCGGGTTGATAAAAGTAAAGAAGGAAGCCCCAGGAGTTGCAACACTATTGCTGCAATACTGGAGCTCACCATGCATCCCTTGTGAGAAGCCCTCCACCATTATGAAAAAACACTTTTTTTTTTGCATTAAGATCTCAATAATGAAAAGTAAAAAGAAGATCATAATTGGAAGCATAGAAAAATTCTAAAAGTTTGTGGATTAATCATGTAATGGAAAAGATTGACCCCTATGAATTGTTAGACATAATTTCCCTTGAAGTGACAAGGTATTTTCCCAAAATCTTACCCCGGGCCTGTCATAGACAATAAGTTATTGATCCACTTAACCCTTAAAATATCACACGCATGCATGTCATGGAATGAACAAGAGGAAGATTAGATATGCAACTTGTCCCAAAAGGTGGATATTTGGTTATGACGGTGGTAGTTTCTCTAAAGATATTTTCTCCTTGATACCTACACACAAACATCAAATTACCATCGTTCTGTTGTTTTTTCCTAAGAAAGCCATCACCTTATGGCATAAGCTCATGAAGCAACTATATCACCTTATGGCATAAGCTCTACCGAAAGTCACATTCCTCTGCATAAAAAGGATACAGGGCATATTGGTTTCCCATGTTGAGATTACTAGTATATGATGTCTATCCCATGAACATTCACTTTAAATTCTGCTCTCCGTGTACTATGGATAAATTTTTCTACGGGTTAATCACTTCAAGACTGTTGAGCATGGATGCATCTAGTTCTTCAAGAATTAGAGGGAATAATTTTTTTGCTTCTGGATATTGAACATGGTCATTGCAAAACTCTAGTTGCATCCCTCAATCTATATATTCGATCAGGCTTTGATCACGATTTTCCATAACTAATAATTTAAGATCATGACCGTTTACCATCACCAATGAATTGGTAGACTGGTAATTATGAGATGTAATCAAGAAAGAGTCATGTGACTCATTCATCATTCATCTTCAACCTGAGAGCACTCGTTTTGATTTTGATGACCATGGTTTTTAGACCAAGTTTTATATTCATACTCATAGGATTCCTCTGGGAAAAATTGTGGCCGTCCGTTGGGGTGTTCCTGGTTATGGCAGAGCAGACTCTATTATTTCCTTGCTCAATGTAGTTGCTTGATGAAGTTGTTCCCTTCTCAAGATATGCCATAGCTAGCAACGTAAGCCATATTGTATTCAACAAGATTCTTGTATATGGTTCCATCCTCTTGGACATGCCAACCAGCTTCATTGCAAAGAGCCTTGAGCACTTTGTTGTCATCAGCATGTTTAGGAAAACTATAATTGCCATGAGCATGTAGAACAACAGAGATTTTTGTAGCCATTGACCACCTCATCCTCACTCCTCGTTGATTCTTTCCCCTTTCATTTGTAGAAGGATTTGCATCTCAAGTCCCGTATACTTGAACAGTAAAGTAGAACTCAATGCCATAACAACTCCTCTGGACATGCCATAATTGAATTCCTCGCTTTTGCTTAGTAGTACAAACCCATGATTCTCAACTACATGATTGTAACAGATTGCTGATAAAAACTGAAAATGTAAATCACACACAAAAAATAAACAATGGATTGATAGTTACTGCTTTTTAAAGAATTGATCATTTTGGTCGACTCTTTTTTCTGCATTGACAAGCGCTGTGAAACGGTCTAGATTTCTCAAAAGCTCAGAGTGGCAGATTTTTCAGTGCACATTGAACATGCCAAGTGTTACAATGAGAAAATTACAACGTAGGAAACATTGAGTGTTAGGGTAGAGTCAGTAAGCAGACATTGCAGACCTGACATGCACGTTTAGGGCATGAGAAAACTACTAAGCAAAAACGCTCATGAAGAGGAATGAGTCAAATCATAGAGGTGTTTCTTTACACAAGCAATGGCGGGCTGCAAAGAATGTTACAACCTAACTAGTATGACAAGAATATCCAATGATGCACAATTCAAAAATGTGGAACTGTTGAGCACCAAGAATAGTCATATGTAGACTTTGGTAGAGGGACATTGTTTTTGACAGGTAGAGGGGTTAATGAGCAGGGACGGAGTGTCGACCTATGGTGAAGGAAGACCAAACAACTATGGCTTGGACTTTACGGCAGGAATACGGTTGCTATGATACTATTATTGGAATCTATGGCTAATAAAAAAATGTTACATATAAATGCATTGTGTGACTATTGGATTCATCTTCTAAGGTCCTCTCGACTCCCTATGATGGTTTACGTTCCACACCATAACCCTTAATAAATTAGGTTTCCAAGATTTTGGATCTTGGATCCTTGCTTAAAGAGTAATTAACCTAGAACATTGAAAGTAAGTGCACATAGAATTGCTAGTATTATCTCATCCTAGTTATCCTAATTTACTACATACTCTTTGTGATCCCATGTTCCAAAATATTGAAGGTATGAAACGTGGAGCTCAAAGTCAATGAAAAAATATAAAGGGGTATAAATATTGTTAATGAAAAAATGGATATCTACAATATCTAGTGAAAATAGGGGTTTTTTAAATTGGTAAGGTGTATTAGGTTTGTATTTGTAGGGGGTTAAATAATATGAGTTTTAGAGGTATTTTCCAATATGTAGTCAAATTAAGGGTATTGTTTAGTATGCCATGAACGCACGTGATATGTCAAAGAGTGCATCCCTTGTGAGGGGCTCTCCACCATTATGAAGAAGCACAATTTTTTATGCATTAAGGTTTCAATAATGGAAAGTAGAAATGAGGTCATAATTGGAAGCATAGAGAAATTCTAGAAATTTGTGGATTGATCATGTAATGGAAAGGATTGACCCCTATGAATTGTTAGACATAATTTCCCTTGAAGTGACAAGTATTTTAAACCCACAATCTTACCTAGGGCTTGTCATAAACAACAAGTTATTGATCCACTTAACCCTTAAAATATCACATGCACGCATTTCATGAAATAAACAAGGGGAATATTAGATGTGCAACTTATCCCAAAAGGTGAATATTTGGTTATGATGATGGTAGTTGCTCTAGAGAAATGTGCTCCTTGGTTCTCAACACATTTACCTACACACAAACACCAATAAACACAAGATCTATACCCCTGCAAAACCCATGAGAATTAGTGACATATCCCAAATGCAAACACATATGACATCAAACAAAAATATGAAAAATATGTTTTTGGGGGAAAGGGGAGAAGGGGAGGGTGAGTAAATGTTTTATTATACCATTGAAGTATACAATAGTTTCTTCTTTTGTAGTCCCTAATCCTTGTCCCTCCTCTCACCATAGCTCACTATCAAGGCACATAATATGTTGTAGCTTATCACAAGGGGAACTTGGGTCCTCAATCTGATAGCACTTCACTGTATGAATTTTTTTCTCAACTTGTTCCTTGGAGAGAATTAATTTTATAGATGTCTTGGAGGAATGATCAAACATATCTAGTCACTTTGTTGACCCTGTTTGATATGGTCCTTTCATTCTTATCTTCTAGAGCTTATTTATTTTGACCTTTTTTTCTCTTATCCATTTGCACTACCAACTCTAGTTGCTTCAACTCTCTTTTGTATTGTAGATGGAGCATTGAAAATATCCCTAGTAAGCCAACAAGAGAATTTCAAATCTCTTTGTTGTTAGTGTCTGTCAGTCATGTCTGTCGTCAATGATCAAAATTACTCTTTTCACTATTGGTTATGATCTTAGGTCAAATTATAATATTTCCGAATTAAATTTGACATCTCTCTTGGTTGGAAAAGGGCCTTGAGTCCATGTATAAATTTATAATGTATATTATACTCTCAACACAAGCCTAAGGTCATGGTCATCATCAAAAGTATCATCAGAAAATCTCATGGGTATTTTGAGGTCATTTGCTGCACACAGGGACAGTTTTACTTCAAAATCAGTTTCTGAAGTAATGACAATGAATTTTACGAAAGTGAAAGAGGTTTTTGTCAATAACAGACCAAGGAACAAAAAATTCCTTCATTTTATGCTCATGTGTTATGAGGTGTGAGATATGCAGCAAGATTTGAGGCTTATGTTCAAAAAATCAAATTCTTAATGTGTTTTACTGTTTTAGTAATTGTTTTTTGGCACGCTTTTCTAACAGAGGGAAAATAATTTTTAGAAACCCAAGGAGTTTTTTCAAGAACGATCCATATATCAGAAACCTCTTTCATTTTCTTCACAAGTGTCATGGATTGGAATATTTGACTGGATCTTTATAGCCTAGTTTTATAGATTTAAACATTTAGTGATTTCGTGTTTTAGTCATGATGTTACGACACATATTCTGAGGTGATGGAGATGAATCTGAGAAAACTGAGAGAGTTTTCTCTAAAACCCAAGCTAATATACCAAAAACTCCTTAAATTTTGTAATATATGTCATTATGCAAGAGATACGAGTTAAACTTTGATCCCTATTTTCAAAATTGCAGTACCTATTCTTAATAGGGAGTGCCCAATTTAATGCAACTATTTCTATCTTTAGGGAGATGGATGAGCTCAAATCCCTTAGTGTTATATGAGAATAGTGTCCACACGGATGCTGCTATTCCCACTAATATGGGTGGCTATCTTAGAAACAAACAATCAAAGTCTAATATTGATTCCTTTTATGAAAATAGATGAGAGGAGAACCAAGAGGGCCAACCTGGATCTTGAGCTCGATTTCCTCTCTTTCTTGACATATTTTTTCCGCTTTCTTTTTGTCTGCTCAGCTTCAAAAGGACCTGTAGAATCATAGCAACATACTACTATGCAAAAAACAAGGATCTAATTTCATAAATAATGCAAGATCAGATGTGCATTAACCATATACAAGCATATATAAACAAGTACACAAGAATATGGAAGGAAACAAGAATAGCTTTATTCAGATGAAAAGTAGCAAGAGGATTACAACCATGAGCTCT
>APFE030439743.1:293737-311944 GCA_000404065.3 Pinus taeda | reverse complement strand
TGTTCCACAAATGAGAAAATTGCAGACATCTTCACCAAAGCGCTTGGAAGAGAAAAGCTTGAAAGATTCAGAACGATGCTTGGACTCACCAACATCCCTTTAGATTAAGGGTGGGAATGTTGACACCTAATCCTCAGTGATTGGGGAACTGAATGTAAACAGTCATCGAGAAGATGAACTGAACAATCACATTCATGTATATAATAGATAGCTGGCTAAATGAATAAATGTATTAGTTTTCTGGAGTTACTCCTGGCCTGACAGAGAACTTCTGGGAGATGATGTAATCAATTGACCTTGTTCCTTTAGGCAGTGAAGCAACACTTTTAGGGACTTAAGAGCCCTCAGTTTATGGACATTTGTGATTGGGGTTGAAGTGCCCAAAAATTTCTATAACACTTAGTCCATGGATGAGATTATTGTATATATTTCATGAATTTTTAAAGTGTAAAAGGTTGGACTTCAAAGGAGAGAATACTTGTAGTTTGTACTTGGACATTTTACTCAGGAAATCAAAGGAGTAGTTGTAGTTATTATCTAGGAATTCATGTGTAGTGAGTTTGTGATGATCTATTTTCTTTATTTTAGTTTTATTTGAATGCTATACATCATTCCTTTCCATATCTTGTTTCTTCAGTGGTTTTCCTTAAAGTTTATAAACATAATTCTTTGCATAAAGCTTTGTTTTTATGGGAATATCATTTTGTGTAATTTTCCTTCTATAGCTTAATGAATTCATGTGCTCATGCTCATTAAGACCTTGTTATTCTTCTAAACACTACACTACACCAAAAATCCCTAAATCCATCACAAAATTATTTCTACCTTGCTCCTCTATATCTTTGTTGTTGTAACCCTTTGAGCCTTTGACCTAGCTACTTGGTTTTTCTCCCTTATCCAACAAAAAAACCCTAAATTTTCTAAAGCCTAGCTATCTAGCCTAAAATCCTTTACTTCTCAATCATTTGTTGGTTGTGATTTCATAGAGAGAGCCATCTCTTGTTTGGTAGGGCTTGCTACCAAACTAAAAGCTTGGTATGTGGTTACCTCCGTCGATTCCTCTCAACTTGGGACATTGTGGGGGATAACAATTGCTAGTGTCTTAGGTGCATTGAAGAGGAAAAACACTAGTTTATGTAGGGTTTATATGGACTTTTTTCTGCATTCCATTCTTCATTTTTATGTCTTTCTCTAATAGACCCAAAAACATGTCACTTTGAGATATGGAAGCCTCACATGGTGTCACATTGAGCTATAACAGATGCTCCCTAATGTGTGATGGCATAAGAGAAGTTGATGGTTGAAATACATTACAATAATCTCAATGATCTAGGTGAAGGGAGGGAACCATGGACATGGGACCTAAAAAGGGATGCAAAATACATATTTAGATACATATAATATACATTTTTGAGGTAGGAAGACCCATACTAGGTACTACAAGAATAGAGCATGCCTACCCAAACAACATATTTCAGACTCATATAATCAAGGACTGGTCATGATACAATGTAGATCTTTGTCACAATAGATATTAGTAGGGTTGCAGACACCAATATGGTTGCCCAAGTGATGACCCTCAAAGTACATAATGCATTCTCTAACACAACTTAGGGGAGGCAATATGTTGAGTGAGGTAGCCCCATCCCCCAAGGATTTTAACTCATCTTGATGGTATGAATCAACATTCAAACGATTGAGCTAATGTCAATCATGCAGGGAGACTGTCTGATTATCAGGCGTTCAGGGATCCCATTAACAGACATGAGGGAAACCGCCAATGATGAAAATGGTTCCCAAGGTACCTAGCACAATATATCGAGTGAAAATGAATAATATGGTGTTGAGAACTTGTAGAATCAGTCAACGTGGGCTAATGAGGAAAAAACCACTATCAACCATGAGGAAGCCTACCACTTAGGAATACAAGCTCAAATTTACTAGATTGTTTCTAGATCAACACTCCAGATAAGTTATTGGTGTTGATGGGAAGTGACCCATCAAAGGAGGGCCTTGAGGCATCCCCCATCATTCGACACAAAACTAACACCAATATGAGGTCATTGATGATAACATATGAATAATTGATGCACAATTGATACAGGGATGACCATCACAAAAGGTAGAACAATACTGCAGATGGTTGACTCTGGCTAGGACTTCCCTGTAACATATAACATCATGACACAAATGTGAACTTGGCAACTTGGATGAAAGCATACTATACAAACATATTGGTGACACAGGAGGCATCACCACAGCGCAAGGACTGCAAGGGTAACCAATTGGGTGAGATACTCACTCAATAATAGTGATTTGACTCATGTTGATGGTGTGGTTTTAAATCCCGGCAAAGACGAATTGTAAGAGGATGAATCAAACAAGTTTCATGTTCTTGGTGGATGATAAATGACATGATAAAACAAATAAAAATCATTATGGGAATTTTGAGGTCTAAAATACGCCTCCTAAGGAAAATAATAAAAAAATAGTTCAAATAAAAAAATAAGAGTTATCGATTTTTTTAAAAAGAAGGGAAACTACTTTTTTAATTGAATTTTTGGCTTATCTACTTATAGGTTTACTGAAATTTCAAGTGTAGACACCCATTGGATGCAAAATTAAATTCCACATCCAATGAGTACCCACTCTTCATACTTCTGAGTAGACCCACATCAAAGAAAATTGAAAATACATGTCAAAAGTGTGTTAAACATGCTTTTTTCATGTATTTACAATTTTTTTGATGTGGTTCTACTTAGAATTTTTAGTTGGAAGTTGGATTTAATTCTGCATCCAATGGGTGTCTATACTTGAAATTTCAGTAAAATCCTATAAGAAGATAAACAAAAAATACAATAAAAAAACAGTTTTATACTTTTCCCTCCAAAAATATTTCCCCCAGGGATGACATCATCATCTTGAATCCTATTGTTACTTTTAAAGTTAATTTCGTTAGTACATTTTTTTTACACCTATTTTTACCTCAAAATTCCCCTAATGAGACTCTTCCCCCCTTTCCCTTTTTGTATATGATCCCATTTATTATTCAATGAGCACAAAAGAGAAGACAAATGAGTCCAATAATGTATTTTTCATTTAGTGTTAACGACCTTGAAAAAGTAAGAAAATAATACTTGGATCAGTGCCTTTTTTGTCAGTTTTATAGTGAGACCGAAAAGGAGATAAAAGTACACTTGTGTCTTTCTCATGGTTTAATGAGCATGAGAATAGAGAAGATTTTTTTCACCGACTTTCATCTTGACTAACAAGCAGGAAAGAATGGAAACAAAATGCCATTTTCAAGTATTTTAATGAGCATGAAAAGATTGCAAAAGAAGCTTGAGGTTTTCATTGCTTAACAGGCATGAAAATAGAACCAAAATAAATCTCGTTCCAAAGAGATGAGAGGGATAACAATATGCGTCCATTTCTAAGGATAACATAACTAACCTAAGCAAAGTAAGAGGTAGTGGAAAAGTATCTAGAAATGGAAATGGACTCATCACAAAAGTCTCTCTGAAATGGTGAGATGGGTTGCAAGATGGAGGAAAGATTGATGCAAATGCAAGAGGTTAAACATGGTTGTTATTGTAACAAAATAATTTATGTTTTGATAAAATATAAAAAAAGGTTTGTGTGTGTGTGTGTGTGTGTATAAGGTGTGTTACAATGTAATGTTTAAGTGCAGAAATATGTTGTAGGGGTGAAGCACTTAATATTAGATAAAGTAAATAATTTGAGCACAAATAAAAGGGCACATTTTAAAATGTAGCACTACTGTTAATCTGTAGAGTGCATGATCAAATGGTGGAGAAATGAGCATAGACCGCCCTCCCCACCCTATCCCCTTAGTTCAAAGTTTAGCAAGAGGGGTAGGGGAGCGCAATCAATGGTAACCAAATAGAGACCATCATAGATTTAACAACTAGGATTTATTGTGGGGCCCTCTACCCCTAAACCTAAAAACATTGAAGGAGGGCACAAAACAGTGAAAGGGATAAGGCCATTTTTCTTATGACCTGCCTACATGATGTAGCAAAGATTGTAGAAACAAATAAGTAGCCACGACGGACACATCTGGAGTTGATGAAAATGAGAGCATTGACATGGAATTTGATGTGGATGGGAAGTATGGAAATCTAAGTCGATAGTATGTCAACATGATGTCATCACTAACATCACTCAATTTTTTAAGAAACTAGTGAAAGAAAACATACAAGCAACTTTCAAGTGACCTAATGACTCAACTAGTTAAAGGGATTCTCCTACCTTGATCTTCAAATCAACAAACCTCGTGAACAAATACCAGGCAACTTCTATTTCATTTCTTCGTATTTTAAAAAGAAACAAAATTATTAAAACTAAAATTTCAAAACTCGCACCTTCTAACACTATAAATTTTGATAATATACTATTAGTTGATTGTGAGGTTGATGTATATGACACCCATTGTAAATTTGACTTGTACCAAGTCAAGGAAGAGACTTTATTGCACATAGTGTTGTCACTGATGACAACAAGATTTCATCTATGTCAAAGGTGATGTATGGGATAACAACAATAATGCCATCTTTGATGAACAAAGAAGCAGTAGGACTCTTTATGAAGTGATATGACAGTGGGATCTTCACAAGGTCTCATCACATGAAGATGTGGGTGCTTGAAGTTATTTATATTTTGATGAAGTTATATCAGTCAAAGATCCTACAAAAAACATGGTTGCATAGATCTCGACAATGCCTTTCCAACAGTATATCCTGCTCAGAAAACCTCCTTGTGGATGAGAAGTTATGGCCAATCAAAGTTTCAGTATTAATTGAGAGAATAAAACCTTAGGGCCAAAACCCAAAAGTTTGATTTTTTAAACAATGGGAAAGTTCATGGTGGATCCACCATTGAAAAAATAATCAATGGCCACGAGCATATGGATTTTTTCGCTAGTTAACTTTGTTAAATGGCGTGCATCTCTTAGACTAATTAACAACACTCCTAATAGGTTACAATCACATGACGATGAAGATATGCAAATTTTAATCGACCCTATTTGACAAATCATATGATTACACATCATATCGTCTTATTGGATGATGATGTAGACGTATATATTAGTGACACATGGCTCATTAGCATAGTCAACATGACACATTTGCATGTTGATGTCGATAGGCTAATGTGGAAACACCAGGGGTTGCCATGTGGTATGGTGATTTAGAACATTTGGATTGGAATAAATTCTAAAAATAGGTGACACATGACACCCTATTAAGTTATTGCATGCCATGTTAATATCATGCTAACATCATCGTGGAAATGACTAGTGACCCCCAAGTCACGTGGGGTGATCACATGGTAGTTTGGGGGCAAAATCAAAATATATAATGGTTGGATCAAGGGATTGGTCATATGGAAACGTCGGGAAGGTCACATGGTCATTAAAATCCAAGTTTTTCACCCCATTCAATGGATCCCCTAGTGAACTTGACTGTTGGTTGTAATATTTGTATGACTAATGTCCCAACATAAATTGTCAATCAGAGTCCATAGACTTAGAGGTGCAGCACACGAAATTCCTGAAAATACTTTGGATAGCTACAAGACTAACCATTATTCTATTATGTTCGTCAACACACCTTGAAGTTCTTGCAATCACCTATCAAATCCAAATCTAACTCATGCAAACACTCTGCCAGTTTATTATAAATAAAATCATAATTACCAATGAACTAAGAAATTGATCACTAACTCCTTATTTAATGATCTGTATATGAAACTGTGACGATTATGTAAATTGCAAGTGTATAAAATGAGTTTTTATGGCTCTTTAAATTGAATTCATACACATATTAAAACATGAATTTAACTCATAAATTGCACAAAATTGAAGAGAATAAAACCATAACAGTAACCACAAAACAACAAGTGATGAAGGAGTTCACCCCTCTTGGGCTAGGTCTCCTGGTCTAGATTCTAATGCTTGGCCCTATATCATTATGCTCAAAAAATGGTGATTAAATTGAGTTACCGTGCTATCAAAAACCCTTGTCAAGCCTCTTTCTGCTCCCTAAAACACCAAAAATTGAGAAATTTATGAGCTTCCCAAATTTTGCTGCTAGTTGACCCACAAATTTGCCAAGTCTAGCCAACTGTCCTATAATTTCACCCCATTTTTTGCTAATGGAGAAACAAATTGGCACAATTCTGGTGCAATTTGTGTGTTCATTAAATTTCCCACTAACCTCTATGTGCACGCTCCTGGTCACATGGACCCCCATGGGACTGGCACCTACAATCTAGCTCTCCTCTGAATCAGCCCTTGGTCTCAGCTTATGGTCGCTGGTTTATTTTTTAGGGTTGGGGGGACCGGGGCTAAGCCCTGGCCCTTGGTCCTGCCCTTGATCCTTGTGGTCGTGGTGATCGGGGATGGGGCTAGCCCTTGACCCCTTTACCAGATCTTCACCCCATAAGTTTGTTTAAATGAGATTTGGGTGGGTCCATTTAACAAGGCCCACCCATGGCACAATGGTATATGCATATGTTTGTTGGAATGAGGTGTTGTGATTGAACCCCACAGCCTACTCTTTGAACTTTCCCTGAAAATGTTTAAGTGACCACTAAGGTGCCATGTCGTCACCTCTGGCTGGGCCACGTGGTGGCCTCCAATTGGTCCACATTGCACACCCACACATGAACGACCAATTAACCACAACCCAACCAGTGCCACAAATTCCTACTGCGTGGCGAGTTGTGATTGGCCAAATGAAGCACAATCAACCTTTCACAGTTAGTAGGCCCAGTCAGCTATATGGACTACTGACTGGGCAGCCTAAACATATTTTTATCGAAGTTTTCCTATTTGGTAAATTGATCAGAACTCATTTCCAGGAGCATACAACATGCGTTTTCCATGAAATGAGCTACACTGGATTTAGGATAACTATAAATAGTTGAATCATAACGAGTCTTAGAGATAAATTTTGATAGAGAATTGGGTATGTTGAAAGAGTTTTAATGGATAGGGTAAGTGCTAAGGCAGGAAGGCTCTCCTTCCTATACTTAGGTGAAGAAGGGAAGGCTCCTACAACTAAGTGCGCAAGAGGCCTAGATAAAGTCTATAGCTGAGTGTGTGAATCCTTGCAGCTAAGTGCACAGGGTAGAAGAGTTTGTAATCCGAGAATTGAAAATCAATAAAGGTTGTTTTTGAAGAATTACTGTGTATTTCTGTGAAACTGTTTATGTTATTTTATGTCGATTAAATGATATGTTTTATGAAATAACGAATGAATGTTGTGTGAATCACTAAATCTATCTTAATGATGCATGATATGAATGACTATCTACTTTCTTTAAGTTAAAAGCTATTTATGTTATGTTTCCTGATGCATTAAGTAGATCTACGTGAACTCAGATGTAGGGTAGTTTGTTGATGCACGAAAGTAGGCAGATCATCTATTTAAGGTCTGAAAAGGCTGATCGTGGACCTTCGTGAAGGTCTGAAACCTGTTTTAACTAGTTACAGTAAAGAAGCCCTAGAAGGATATCGATCTGCATGAAGGCATATCTAAAGATGTGAAGACTTAGAAACCGCTTATCACACATCCCTGGATGTAGAAACTTGGTTCTAGCATCCCCCAATACAACTTTAGGTGGGACTACAACCTGCACTATGCAGGTTGTTTCTGAAAGGGCCAACAGTTGAGGATTTTGTTAGTTGGCATGAACAACTCCAAACCTGGGTCAGGCCCCCTTGAGCCAACTAATGGATCCGTTGCCAAGAATGAGATATGCTTAAGAGATGTGTGATGTCACATCATTGGAATCCATCTAAGAAATAGATTGAAAAGTGGTTAGATCAGAAGATTCACGAGTTTGCAGCTCAAGAAAACATGAATTCACACTTTTCGAAGGAAAATTGATTCAATAGATATCTATATACAGAGGTACACAAAATTCTCTTTTACACTTTTCCATGCGAATTATATGAGTGATTAGCTAAATTGGCAAACAATTAAGGTAGTTGGAAGCTCGATAGTCCTATAGTGTGGAATCCATAATTGGTGCAACGAATAGATGCATCTAAAAACAAGATCATGCGGTTTGTTGATCATTGGCTTAATCGAATTCTGGGAGGATTTGTTATTGAATTTGCAATTGACACATCAGTTAGCTATAACGAAGCGGAATGAAGATTCTTCAAAGGACCATGAGGTAAGTACTTAAGTTCATTGAATACTTTTATTAAAATTCTATTATGAGAAAATCAAGTAATGCCATTACCTTAATGTTTGGAGGTTCTTTAGAAGAAGTGATGGATCAGGTCCAAAGTATAGTCCATTGATTGAATCTCCTTCAAGTGATGGCAAAGGGGCGGTGCTAACTACGCCACGAAGCCTCGTTCAGTTAATAACTCAGGGTATTCAGAGGATATCTCATCCATCCACTCCACCTCTGCCTCCACCTTCACCTTCTCCACCTCCACTCCCACCATCCATCATGGAAAACGTAATGAAGATGCTGATCTTTAAAGGAACAGGTGATAAAGATCCAGAACAATTTTGGTTTGTTGCGGGAGCTTTGTGGACAGCATAGGAGGTTACCGATGACAATACTAAGAAAGCACAGTTGGTTACAGCCTTATAGGACTGTGCATTAACTTGGCATATAAAGTATTGCACTGATAACCCTAACGCGTCATTAGCAGATACCCAACTAGCTTTAAACAAGGAGTTCAGTAGGCCTAAGTTGGACTTGCGATCAGTAATTGAATTTAAGGAGATGCGAATGAGATTTGATGAGACGATGTGACCCTTTGTTTAGAGGTTGCAGTGACAGATCAGGCAGGCTAATATGAAAATCTCAGATACCCAACATCGTGACTAGTTTATAGCATCACTTTTTCTACACTTAAGAATACCTCTTTCATAGCAGAAGATAGCAACGCAAGCAGAAGCCTTGCACATTGCAATGAGGCCGCATGCATCACCTATTTCAGATACAAAACTTGGGGTACAATAGATTCATTCGCAGCTGGAGATCCTGCAGTTGGATTTTTAGAGCCTGAAGAAAGGAAAGGAAGCTTAGTCGGAGGTGCACACTGATATTTGGTGTCTAAAATGTAAAATCCATGGACATGATAAGGATAAGTTCCCAATCTTTAAGAATTATATTATAATGGGAGGGCCTATACCCCTGAAACCAGATACTAGTACTGGGACGAGCACAGGAGTTGCACTGTGGTCTGCTATTTGTTAGGTTACTGGACATCATGCTACTGACAACTTCCATCTACTGCAGAAGTTTGTACAGACCCCTCAACAGTTATTTTACAATTTTTGTAGGTCCATAGCGAATGATGAGTGCCATTGTAGAAGTTATGAGTTGATGATGGATAGAACCCCTACCTATAGAATGCAAGTAGAAAGTTGGCCTCAAGATTAAGGAAAATGACCTTCAAAAAGAAGTTCACTTAGGGTCTTAGCGCCATTGGATCATATGGAAGGAGCATGCTATACCAAACCCATCCATGATTATGTAGAAAGTGACCACGAGCTGGATCAAATATATAAGATAACAACACGAGATCTAGATTGGATCAATCCAATGACAGATGGAAGGATCACATGGGATTGGGAGAGTCCATGCACTTCTGACTCAGATGAGGAATTAGACCATTGGACAAACCTCATACATGAAGTACCTACATTGTGCTGCAATATGATGACCAAGTCTCTAAAGTGTGTTTCGACTGAGGTAAGAAACCTTCCGCATTATGATGAATTGACTGATGTGGAATTATTTTTAGATGAATTTGAATGCAAAGTACAAGAAGAGCATCGATTCCAAGCACTGGAATCGACATTGCACGCTTACCCTACTTGTTGGTAGGGTATGCACAAGGAAAGCTTTGCGGGATAGAGAGAATACTGCAGAATGATGAAGCTAAGGTTTGGCTGTGATAATACTAGAATGAAAGAAAAGTATAGTGGGAAGAACGATTCACGCGATCATTTAGCACGATGGACTCAGGCCTGGGGAACAAAACCACAACCAGAATGGGTGCATATATTCTATCATATGCTAGATACAATCCCAATGAACTGGTATTTGGAAGCAGAGCTTCACCATGGGATGGATGAATAGGATGTTTTAAGGGAGAGTTTTCTATTAACGTTCAACTTCGAGGATGAATTTGAGAGTATTGGTGAAGTGTTGCAAGAAATAAAAGCAGTTACATTTAGAATGCCAAAGGAACCAACAGAATGGACTCAGTCAGATTGGATCACTTAGCTATGCTATGCGTTGGAATGTTATAATGTGACTGCTAAAGAAGAGGATGACCCATGGAATATCACCATCCCTAAGATCGAAGTATAGTGCAACGTTGAAGGACCAAAGGTAGCAAACCCAGCTATAGCAAAGCCTCTGAAAACTCGACAGGTAAACATTGGGTTTGAAGAAGAACCCAAGTTCGTGAATATTGGAGATTACTGGGACGAAGATACGATTGATAAAGTAGCTGAGTTGTTGCACGAGTACCATGACTTATTTCCCATGAAGTCTTCATATTTGAAAGGGATTTTCAGATATTTAGGCATTATGAATATTACAATGAAACCGAATGTGAAGCCTATTAAGCAACGCCCTTATCGACTAAATCCAAAATATAAGGAAAAGGTGCCCCTCAAACTGGATAAGATGCTAGACGATGGGATTATTGAGCCTATAGAAGAATCTGATTGGGTAAGCCCAATGGTGGTCCAAGAAAATAAACAGAATGGAGAAATCAACATATGTGTAGATCTGTGGAAGATGAATGATGCCTATGTGCATGACCCATTTCCAACACCATTTACTGACAATATATTAGAGAATGTTGGCGGATAGGAAGTGTATTCATTTACTAATGGATTTTTGAGTTATCATCAAATCAAGATTGCACCGGAGGATAGAAGAAAAACAACCTTTACAATAGAGTGGGGTTGCTTCCAGTATATAGTGATGTCATTCAGATTGAAGAACGTACCTGCTATCTTTTCTCAGGTAGTGATCGCAGCGTTCAAGGAATTTATCCATAAGTTCCTGGAAGTATATTTCAATTATTAGACCATGTTTGGGTTGGTGAAGTGACATGTTGTGAGTCCGCGCCTCATGCTGGATACATGTCAAAGATTTCAAATCACGTTGAACTTGAAGACATGCATATTTTGTGTGCCTTTTGGGATTTTCCTTGGCCATGTTGTATGTAAGCAGGGATTGATGGTGGAACCTACGAAGATCATCATTATTATAAGTTTGGAACCTCCTAGAAACGTGAAGCAACTGCGTGCGACATTGGGATACACTGGGTACTACAGGAAGTTTATCAAGGCATATGCCCAAATAATCACGCCAATGGAAAATTTGTTAAAGAAATATGTGGTGTTTTGTTGGGATGAAGACTGTAAGCGTAGCTTGGATGCCTTGAAGGAGAAGATGGTGACCGTGCTTATTTTGGTGTTTTCGGAGTGGAAAAGTAGTTTCATGTACATGTTGATGCTTCCTGCGTTGCGCTAGAAGCAATATTAACACAGGCAGGAGAAGGCAAGATTGACCATCCGATATCTTTCATGAGCAAGAAGTTATCCAAAGCTGAGAAGAATTACTCTACTACATAGTGTGAGGGGTTGACGATGGTCTACGTGCTACAAAAATTCAAGCATTATTTGTTGGGCAGACACTTCAAGATGTATACAGATCACTCTGTGCTAAAGTACCTGGTCAGTAAGCCTGTGTTGGGGGGAAGATTTGCTGATGGTTGCTATTATTCCAGGAGTATGACTTTGAGGTAATTGTGAAGCCGGGAAGATTGGATGCAAACTTGGACCATCTATCAAGGATTGAAAGAGGTGAAGAACCTAGTAGCTTGGAGGAAGGATTGCCATACCCGTAACTCTTTTTGGTACGTGTCGTGGAAAACCATTTTGCTAACATTATTCAGTTTTTTACGATGGGAATAGCACTGGAAGGATATTCCACTCAACAAAAGAAAGAGTTAGTCATTCACACGACATATTTTTCAGTAATTGCAGGTCATTTGTATAAGATGGGGTCATATGAGATATTGCCTAGGTATGTTCCAGAGTTTGAATGCACTAATATCTTTGTTGAAGCTGATGGAGGAGTGGTAGGAGACCACTATGCAGGGAAAACGACCACGCAAAAGATTTTACGCACTGGGTTATGGTGGCCAATGTTACACAAGGATTCTAAGGCATATTGCAAGGCATGCAATTCTTTCCAAATGACGGGGAAACCTTCATGAAGGGATGAATTGCCTTTAAAACCCCAAGTTTCATTGCAAGTCTTTGAGAAATGGGCCATTGATTTTATAGGTCTGATACAACCACCAAGAAAGAAAATGGGTGCGCGGTATATTATTATTGCGACAAAGTATTTAACCAGATGGGTAGAAGCACATCCAGTGAGGGACTATACAACTACCACTGCTACAAAGTTTGTCTTCAAGTATGTCTTAACACAGTTTGGATGTCCTAAGATTCTAATGAGAAATCAGGGTACGCATTTCCTGAAAGAAATGATCAACGCGATGTTGGAAGAATTTCATGTATATCATCATAAGAGCACACCCTATCACCCACAGGAAAATGACACGATGGAAGCATTTAATAAGATTTTGGAGCATGCATTAATCAAGGAATACAATGCACAGAGGAATGATTTGGACATGCGCATACCTATTGTGTTATAGGCTTATAGGACGACCTGCAAGAAGTTAATAGGATAAACATCATTCTGTTTGGTCTATGGTATTGAAGCAGTCATGTCGATGGAGTATATTGTGCCCAGTTTAAGGATTGCAGCCTTGACTGAGCTGGCAAACCTCGAGATCTTGGAGGAACAGATCGCGCAGATCATGGAGTTAGAAGAATACTACTTCCTTGCGAGAATTCATCAGTGAGTGAAAAAGGAACGTGAAAAAGTATGGAATGATCAACATATTAAGCTGTGCACGTTCAAGGTAGATGATCTAGTGTTGTTATATGATAGCAAGTTTACAAAGTTTCCAGGAAAATTTCAAATGCACTGGTTGGGGATGTATGTTATTAAGGAGATCACGGATGGTGCCACAATTCATCTCACGATGCTAAATGGGGAACCATTCCATGGAAAAGTGAATGGAAGTGGATTAAATCTCTACACAGAGGACCCCACCCCTACGCAATGACTATATGGTAGCAGGACAGTCTCAGTAATCTAGATAGCTGCAAGGGATTGCAGGACTATAAACTACGCTACCCGACTCAGGGAAAATCTTGGTAGGGAAACTATGCGATGGATGATAGGGGTGCGACGAGTGAAGTTGCGCCGCTTGAGCTATGCCATAAAGGATGGTTTCGTGTAGTTGGGTCCATAGGTAACCGTTGAGGTTACTATTCATGATTTGATGGCTAAAAAACATTTAAGAGGAGCAGTTAGGCGCTATTTATTGTGAAAATATTTGGAGATCTGCCGCCAAAGGGGCATTTATTATCAGAATTTGGGGGGAATGATCGAATTTGAATTCAAAGCCCCCTATAAATTACGTGTGCTGCTCCAATAAAGAACACTTTGCATTTTAAGAGTTGCTTGCACCTTTTGATGTCTGCAGTGTATGAATCGTGTGTTCTGGGAAGAGTTTGTAATGCTATTAGGTCCCTATACTAGTAGTATAGGGACAAGGTCCCTATACTACTAGTGTAGTTACCTAACAAATGTGCCCCTCATTTGCAAACTACACTGCAGCAGCCCGAGAGCAATTCATTGAGAAAATGACCTTTACAAATCCTGTCGAAGCCATAAGTTCAGAAGTTGTTGTGTCTACCACGTCAGGCCCCGAAGTAACCAATATGGAAGCTATGCCCTTTGTGCCTACGGTGTCGAGGTCACCTAGGCCAAATAAAACGGTTGTAAAAGAGAAACAACCAGCAACAAGAGAGAAGCACTCCACTGCAAAGGAAAAGAAGAAGAAACCATTGTTTGTGCGAATGTCACCAAGGAAGAATTCGGAGGTGCAACAAAAGTAGAAAAAAGACAAACAGCTGAAAAAAGTGGTGGATTTAGAAGAAGAGGAGTACTAAGGTGTCGAAGAAGTCAATTTCAAAGAAATCAAGCCTATCACAAGGCTTCTTAAGTACATCCCTCTGTGAAAGGGAAGAACCCAAGTGACCAAGGACCCAGATTCTAGAAAATTTGTGGTATCGACTCCCTTGCTCCCTAAGCAGGTCGAATTTGAAGGTCCCAGGTTAGCACGAATTCTGGTACAGAAAATGGAGGACTGGGACCTCGTGGATCATGAAACTTTCCTGCACTTAGTGACCCATAAGTATATGACAAAGATATACTATGTTGAAATGGGGGTTAAGCAATTAGATCCCATGAAGTGGGTCTACGGTGTTGAGAAGTTGGGGCTGCTGAATATGCTCTTAGTGTCACACTATCATTGCTCAGCTATCAATACGGTCTGTGTGTGCTAGATCCTCACCCTAGTGCATGATGGGATTCTATGGCTTGGGCAGCTCATTCCAATAATATACATGCTGATCCACACGATAAGAAAGTTGCCTCAAAAAGGTACGGACCCTGCGAAGGAGTTTGGAGGGAAAATTGGGGAGAAAGAATTAGCTGAAAATATGAAGAAAGAGTATGGTCTTGTGAAAAATTCACGTGGATACTCCATCCCATCAATTCAAGACTAGGTAGTATAGTTCGCTACCCATATCTTCGCAGGCATGATAACGAGGAAGTGTCGTGCAGACAAAGTTCCGGCGCCGATAGTGTCACTTGTTGAACAGTGCGCGAAGGGCGTGCAATATAATTGGGCCAGATATCTATGCTAGGAGTTCCTCGCAAACAGCCAAGAAGCCCAAGAGGAAATCAATCCATTTCACTATGCTTATATTTTATTGTCTATTGTATTAGTTTCTTGGAGGTTGTCAGATGGCGGTTAATTAGAGGCCAAGGTTGTCCCCAACCCTTTTCAAACAATTGACGACCTATGCAAAGTTCAAAGTTGACTTTCACAATGTATCAATCCGCATGTGGAAGGACCCAGAGCTAACATGGCATCTATTGCCCTATTTGGTGTCCGAGACGGATGTGTAAGAAGTTGTAGGGTATTAGGCACCAAAGTGGTGTGAACCTATGATACTTGATTTTGGAACAGGCAAAGGCATAGAGAGCTCTGTTGCACAAAAGCGAAAGGATACCTCTTAGAAGGTTGTGCATGCCTTGGCCGAACAGAAGAAGAAGGCAGCTGCTAAGGCAGTTGTGGAGAAGGATCAGATGGAGAAAGAGTGCACTGCTAAAGAGAAGGCAAAGAAGTAATGACCAGATACAACGGAAGGTGAAACGTCTACTTCACATCACACTAATGAGAAAGGGTTGTCAGGGCAGGGAGGAGGCAGTGGTGAGGAGCATAGCACTCCTTTCACCCTGAAGAGATGTGGGTAGGAGAAGATGGGTGGAAAATGAAAAAATCATAAGTCTGAAAAGAAGAAACATATTGATCCCATGGTTCTGACCGAAGGCGATCTCGATGAGATTAGAGACAAGATACGGGACACGACCATGGAGGTGCTGCAACAATTTGAGCAACAATATATGCAGACATTGGGGAGCATCCAAAAGGATTTGCACGAGTTGCAGATCTAGGTGAACAGGATCCAGGCAGGCGTTGGGTAGGCGAGTGGAGCACAAGCAAGCTTGACATAGGGAAGTATCCCAGTGGTGGAGCTAGAATTGACTTTAGACCTTCGAGTCATTCCATTGCTAGAAAGGTTCATTCACACAGAATCAGAAGAGGATCGCATTGTGATTAATATAGTAAATGACATGGGGTTGAATTTTTCCAGACTGCTGCTCCAAACCCTCCATGCACTACATTAGGGGATGTCAAGAGAATTGAGGATCAGGGGACAATGTGCCCTCACCGTCGTTGGTGAGTTTAAGGTCAACAATGAATAGTTACTCACGGTGAAAACTCAGGCACTGGAGGAAAAGGATGAGTTGCAGACATGACATTAGAGCCTGGAAAAAACGATCGAGTAGGCCTGCAAGGTAGTGCCTAAATTAAACATACCAAAGGATGCATAATTCTCAACCAAAGTAAGGAAAATGGCTGTTATAGTACGTGCATGAAAGGAGGAAGTTGGTAGGGTGACTTTTGATTTCCAGATGAAAATAACAGAGCTACAGTTGAAGTTGTAGCCAACGACTCTGCCAGAGGTTCAGGAGTAATGCAGAGCAGTGATAAAGAGGGCATGCATACGTTGGACACTGTAGTTAGTGACTGCTCTTCGATGTTTGATGCAGTGATGGAGTTATGGATGAATATGTAGGAGGAACCGAACCTACAGAAGCTCAACACAGATGTTCAAGAAACACAATGATAGTATGACGAACTCTGAGTGACTACACGCACTTTGGCTCCAGCGCAACGCTTCTTGAAGCTACAGGAGGGAAAACAGCTGGTCACACAAGTGGAGGACTTGAAGAGGAAGGAGGCCTTGCTGAATGTCAGGTTGCAGCCATGGCTAGAGAAATCTTTTCATCAAATGGGACCTTTTGATTCACCCAGCCAAAGGAGGATTCAACGTTAGAACTTGGTTGTATTCTCTTT
Organism: Pinus taeda; assembly: GCA_000404065.3. Classification (NCBI taxonomy): domain Eukaryota; kingdom Viridiplantae; phylum Streptophyta; class Pinopsida; order Pinales; family Pinaceae; genus Pinus; species Pinus taeda. The sequence goes on along the minus strand of APFE030439743.1, from coordinate 295,287 downwards.
TGTTTTATCAATAATAATAGACGACTATCATTATAGTTCCACTCATGTGTCTTTAATATGATGTTTGAGTTGTATCCTTTCTGACTGATACATAGTTGCACTTCCCGTATTTTATGATTGTATTTGTCTTGTTCTTTGCATTTGCAGGTGTCTATTCATGGAGATCATGAGGATTGTGACCAGCTGAAGCGAAAGAACGGAAGCGACGACCCTTCTACGAATATAAGCGTTGGATTTGAGGTAGGCTCTCATCTTGGCCTTTATTTTGCAATTAGGAACCCGCGTGTTAGCATTGTTTGATTGTTGCTAGACCTCAGTTAGGCTAGTGGGATCGCCTTTGTCCGCTGAGGGGATTTACCTACACAACAATTTGGTGACTCCGTTGGGGAGTTGGCTTTGCCTTGTTTGTTTATCTTGTCTTGTTGTTTGATTTGTAAACTATTAGACGAAGTCTAAAGTCTAGCCAGATAGCATTCAAAACGCTATTGCTTTGCATTAGCGAAGTAGATCAACTCTACTTCAGTCCATCTCCGGTTTGGTTTGCAAACTGAACAACTTGGGACTAGCCTTGTTCCTTGATTGTTTCCTTGGTTTCTCCCGCTTGTTTTGCTTTCTGGGTTGGATACCTATGTTGTTTTTGCCTCTTGAAAGTACTTAGGTATTGTTGGTTTAGCCTTGGCTCTTGTGTTTTTTATTTTCCATAGCAAACTCGACTGGCGCTAGTTTATAGCGTAACAGTGGTGCTAGTTGGCGCAAGTTGCACATTGACAACCCGCGCCAATTCTAAAAGGCGCTAGTTGCAGCTTGACAGTCGCGCCAGGCCTGTAAACTTTTGAAGTTTGCTTGGTTATTCATTTTTTGAGCTTTGGTTTCATCCTAAATGCCTTTATCAGACTACTTTGGTGCATTGGAGTGTGATTTGACTGGTTTCGATCGCTACCCTCTGGGTGTTTGCTTTTTTCTACCGATTTCACATTTCTAGCCTTAGGGCATCTAGTGGCCTTGTGAATTGAGCCTTCCTAAGTTGTTTCGATCTTTTTGTTCTCCATTCGACTTTTTTGTATGCTCCCTTACACTTGTTTGGTAGTCATGAATCATCTCATTGCGTTATTTAGGTGGTTTGCTTCGTCTTCACTTGAATTCCGCTTCGTCTCACTTTGAGCGCAGATCACACGGCTCATTGTTGTCTTTGGGACCTTTTTGATTCTTTGGATGTTTGATTTATGTTTTGAGGAACTGAACGTGTGTGTATTGGTTGGAATTGTTAGCGCTATTTCTCAAAAAACTCTTTAGTGCATTTTTCCATTATTAAAAAAGAAAATCTCTTTTGCCTTGAAACAGTTAATGAAAGTTAGGACTTTTCATTTTGATTAGTGGATTAGTAATCTTAAAGAAAAGTTTAGTGATTTGCATTAGCTGCATTAGGGAAACTCTTTGTTGTTTGTGATCGTTTCATTTGCATGAAAGCTCTCTGAACTCTTTTGTAATTAGCATTCATCGAATGGAATGACATGTTTTGGCATATAGAGTGCATTTAGGGATTTTGAGAA
>APFE030439743.1:244008-293136 GCA_000404065.3 Pinus taeda | reverse complement strand
TAAAAATTTATTCGACCACGATTACATTTACCTTGTTAGATCTTGTTTGCGCTAGTTTTGAGTAGGGTCTTTTATCGTTAGCTTGTCTAGGATTTTTGTTTGATTTGATCATCCTGGTGGATCCATCGATCCCGTCTCCCATCCCGAGTGACCAAGGGTCTCCTTCTTCTGCTGCTCCTGAGACACCGGTTTGTGGTGACACTTTCCCTATTATTCCAAGTGTCCAACCGTTGAACTCTCGTGCTGCAGAGGACGAGCTTTACGACTTGTTTTGGAACCCTGTTTGGGAGCCTTCTGAAGAGGATTTTCCCTCTACTCCTATTGGTGTTTTGTCCCCGATGGCTTCTTCCGATATGGAAGACACGTCTCCGGTATCGAGTGGAACACCCGCTATGTCGAGTATTGAGACTCCCATCCCGGCCACATCCCCGGTTATCTCTACGCCCTACATTGTTACACCTCTCAGTATCACAGTGCCGTCGCGCTATAGATCTCTAAGGGATGCTATGGACTCTGCGAGTTCCTCTTCTATGTGGGATAATAACATTGTCCCCACTACGGGACCTTTTGTTTCCCAAGTTCACCATACCTCTGTCACGTCAGTTCCGACCAATCCGACCGTTTGTGTCGCATCATCGACTCCAGTTGCTAGTGCCGTTACGGCATCTCCGTCGTAACTACTGTTGTCGGCCCATCTCATGGCCCAGTACGTAGTGGTCAATCGACACTTGCTGCCAGAGTTGTTCATCCTGCAAGCGGTGCCCTACCTTCTTCTGATGCCATTTTAGCAGGGGGGCATGTTCTCAGTACTTGCATGCTGTCCAAAATCCAGGCGAGAAAGGCCCTTATTATGATCCTGTCAATCATTATTTGTATACCTCCTTGCCATCCCAACCTGTTGTAGAAGGTACCATTCCATTGAATGTGGCTTGGGGTACCACCAGTTATGGTGGTGGCTAGTTCCGTCCGGGTCAAGGGCAGCCATCTCAAGGACCATCATACCAAGGTCAGCCATCCTACATGCAGCTTAATTATGGGCAGCAGTATTATGGCCAAACCTATCCAAGGCAACCTGGAGGCTCACAAGGACAACCCTACCAGGGATAACCTTTGGCCTCTATTGGTCCATCTTATACATATCTTGGGCAACCTTCTGGAAACCCAGGACAACCTTACGTGTAGCAAGGACAACCCGGAAACCAGCAAGGTTACCCTCCTGGGCAAGGTGGCTAGCCTTACATGCAGCAAGGCCAATCCACTGCTCAGCATAGTCAGCCTTCTGGTCTACAAGGACAACCTTCGGTTGCGCAAGGACAACCAAACCCCCAACAAGTTCAACCTTCTGGGAAAGTAGGTCTGTCTCAGATCCAACCAGGACAACCTTCAGGCCAGATGGCCCAATCTCAGTCTTCGCAAGGATATCTCTCTGGGGCGGCTCAACCGGGCATGCAGATGGTTCCTGCTTCTCAAGCTCAACCCGGTTACCAACCCCAATATCAAACTGGTCTCCAGCCACAAGGTGGGTACCAATCCCAGCCTTCTTATCAAATGTCGCCTGGTTCCCAGGCTCAATATGGAGCCTAGCAACCATATGGATACCAGCAACCCCAGGGGCAAAATCAATTCACCCCGTATCAAAATTACCAACAGCCGCAGGCCACCCCTTATCAAAATTATCAGCAGCCCAATGTTGCTCCTGCAGGACAATATGTTAACCAATGGGGCGCTGGGAGGCAGAACTAGAATCAACCATCCGGTTACAGATATAACCCTTATGGACAAAGTTCCTATGGACAAGGTCCTTTTGGACCTAGTCCGTCTGGACAAGGTCAACGGGGAAAACCAGCAACTGGATGGAATCCTGGCCCTACCTCATACCCGCAGATGTCCTTCAACCCGCAGCTACCATTTCTAGCAATGTTGGAACTGCCCGATGTGTCGAAGTTAACAAATGATCCTATTTTGAATAATCCACAATGGCCACTAGTTCCAACTAAGATACCCGGCGATTGTCACAAATTTGATAGCAAGGCTGGAGAGGATCCTCAAGCCCATGTAATGACCTATCACCTTTGGTGTTCGTCCAATTCATGGCTTGATGATTCAGTTTGACTTCGCCTGTTCCAAAGGACTCTCACCGGCTCCGCTGTTAAATGGTACATTGAATTGACCCGTGGGTCTTTTCAAGATTTCAATTCATTGGCTATGGCATTCCTCACTCATTTTCAGTTACCCATTCGGTATGAGACAGGGACCCATCTCCTTACGTCTCTCAAGCAGGATAAAGCTACACACATCTATGATCATATACATGAATGGAGAAGGTGTCGTCGGTTGATCAAGTTTTGGATTCCTGATCAACTCCTCACCGATTGGTTCACAACTTCCTTTGTCCCTAAGATTGCACGGGACATTGCTATGGGAGCTTGTGTGAGTGAAGAGCAAGCGATTGTGCGTGCTCAGTACCTTGACTTAGTTTATTCTCATTCAGGTACTTTATATGAGTATTTTCCTGATGCCCCGAGACCCGGTACATCCAAGGCTCCACCAAAACCATCTGTTGATGGAGTTATTGGCTCTGTGAATCTGTCGTCCAAAAAATCATCCTCGAACCCTGGGAAGAAAAAGTTGAATGCTTCTAATGAGAACACTTTTCAGGGTGGTTCAAATTCTGGAAGTACTCCCGAGGTTAACGTCGTCCAGTCCACCACGGCGAGCAAGGCCTCGAAAGGAAAGAAAAAGGGGAAAGAAAAGAATAAGTCTAAACAACCTAAACAGGATTCCTCCAAACCTCCATCCAAGGAAGGAGCTAAGCGCAAACCCAAATATCCTTGTCTCATCTATGATGAGGATCACTACACTAAAGACTGCCCAAGGCAGTCTGAGGTTAGTCTTTTGTTGAAAGGCGCTCCTAGGATTCCTGCGGTTCTTAAAGAACCTTTCCCCTCTCAACAGACTCAAATGGTGGTTGATCCATCTTCGTCTTCTTCTCCCTTTGGTTCCCAAGTCTTCATGGTTGGATCCATTCCCGTTCATGTAACGACTCGAACAAAGGAGTATCTATTGTCCACCGGAAAGGAGCCCGAGGTTCCCTCAAGCGCTCCTTCGTCTAACTCTGGTCGGCTCCATATCGAGAGACCAAGTACTGAGACGATCATCCGACCCCCTCCCAAAGGAGTACTCAGGAGATCATCTTACAACCCAAATGCTCGTGCTGCTCAGCACTACAACATAGTTGAGGACTTAGCGCAGGCTCCGTCGGCTATGTCCACCTTGGAAGTTCTCCAGAGCTGCCCCCCTCAGAGGAAGTCCCTGTTATCGGCCGTCGGTGGCATCGACCCGGCAGATTTAAATATGATTACCTATGATCTCGAGAGCCATGTCCCAAGGCTGCCTCATCAGATCTCCTTTCTTATACAAGTCATCATCAATTCAAAAACGATCCATCGTACAGTTATTGATGAGGGCGCGTCAACTTGCATCATGTCTATTGCTTGTTGGAAAGCGATCGGGTCTCCGACTCTGAGCCAGTCTCCTACGACACTGGAAGCCTTCAGTGGGAGAGAATCTTGTCCCTATGGTATTCTTCAACGATTTCCGATCACTTTAGAAGGGAAAACCGTTGAAGTAGAAGTTGAGGTCGTTGACGCAAATCTTACTTACAACCTCCTTCTAGGCCGAAGTTGGACATATGCCATGTGTGCCGTGGCTTCATCCCTCTTCCGTGTCATCTGTTTCCCTCACCAAGGGAAAATTGTCACGGTAGACCAGCTCTCCTTCTTCGCTTCTTCTTCTGAAGGAAATGTTCCTTTCGTGGAGCATACCTCCATCCCTTTCGAGAGTGTGGGAGCTGGACTCTTCAAAGATCCCGCCCTCATGGGTGTTTTCTCACTCCCACCTCCCAACCTCACCTCCATCAGTATGATTTCGGTTTGTTTGGATCCCTGGGTCCTTCCCCCCATTGACCAGATAGAATCGTGGGGCAAGGAGATGCCGTTGAGTCTCGCTGAGCTCAACTACATCGAAAGCACTGCTATATCGGCTCCTCCTGTTGAACCCGCTTCTTTAAGCGGAGCTCTTGACTCATACGACTATTCCCCTTGGCTTGGAGAATGTGCCTCCTTGGATCCATTAAAGGAAATATTTCCTTCTGACGAAGCCATCATTGAGACCATGTCTCTCGAGGAACCTCTGTGGTCCCATCTTCACCACCGTTCCTCGTTTCTCCCTACCCTTTGGGAAACATTGGCTTGTCTCGAGCGGTTTGCTCTGTGTCTCCCTTCACAACCTCTTCAGACGCCTATTCAGGTCTATTAAGTATCGTCTGAAGGGAATTTGGGGAACATTACGCAGACCCAACCTATTGACATCTCTGTCAAACTAGGGATTGTAAAGAACATCTATATAGGAGTCACTTGCACTTCTGAGGAAATTCAAATCTATATAGCACTTTTTCATGAATTCTGTGATGTCTTTTCATGGTCTTATGAAGAGATGCCCGACATTGATCCAAATATTGTGGTGCATGAGATACCTACATGTCCAGGAGCCAAACCTGTTCGTCAGCGTTTACGCCTTGTGCACCCCCGCAAGGCCACAACTATCAAAGCGGAAGTTGAAAAACTTCTTAAAGCTGGTTTCATTTACCCTATCCCACTCACAGATTGGGTCTCTAACATTGTCCCTATGAATAAAAAGCAGGGTACTATTCGTGTCTGTGTCGATTATTGCGATATTAACCGAGCCTGCCTGAAAGATAACTACCCCACACCTTTCATTGACCAACTCATTGATGAGTGTGCTGGGAGTGAGATATATTCGTTTATGGATGGCTTTTCTGGCTACAACCAGATTAATATCGCGCCCGCTGATCAACACAAGACGGCCTTTATCTGTCCGTGAGGTACTTTTGCTTATAAAAAGCTCCCTTTCGGTCTCAAAAATGCTAGTGCCACTTTTCAACGTGCGATGTCTTATGCCTTTCATGATATCCGGCACATCGTACAACCTTATCTGGATGACCTTCCCGCTCATTTGGCTAAGTGCCAAGACCACCCGTCACATCTCCGTGAGATTTTTCTCTGCTGTCGACACTACAACATCCTACTTAATCCGTACAAATGTGTCTTCTGCGTGGAATCTGGTCGACTCCTCGGGTTTATCATCTCCCGAGAGGGCATCCGCTTGGATCCCCTTAAAGTTGAAGCCATTTTGAATCTTCCTCCCCATGCTTCTTTGCGGCAATTGCAGATTTTGTAGGTTAAAGCAAATTTTTTGCGACGATTTATCCCGAATTATGCCGAAGTGGCAAAAGGTTTCACGTGGTTACTCAAGCGCGACACCCTGTTTCGATGGGATGCCATAGCTGAGGATTCTTTTGCACATCTTAAAACTCTTCTGGTTTCTGCCCTTTTTTTGTGGCCTCCGAATTATCATCGCAATTACACGTTGTATTTGGCCGCTGCTGATACCACCATTGGTATGGTTCTGGTTCAGGATGACGACAATGGCACCGAACATGTTATCTACTACCTTAGCTGCAACTTGTTAGATACGGAAACTCGATATGCTTATGTCGAGAAGTTGGCCCTCGCTGCTGTTTGCACTATTCAATGCTTCCGTCATTACTCTTGTTGCGTATTACGACAGTGATCTCCGATTGCAACCCCATGACCTATATTCTGTCACGCCAGTTGCTGGGGGGCAAATACTCGAAGTGGATAGTCATCCTCCAAGAGTTCAACATGGAATTCACTGCTGCCAAGTCTAAGAAATCACTTGTCTTCACTGAGCTGTTGTGTTCTTTCCCATCCACTGTTGCCTCCTCTCAATTAGAGGATTCCATTCCAGATGAAACTCTCTTCCTCATTAGCACCCTAGATCCCTAGTATGGGGATATTATTGTCTACTTGCAGACGTCCTCCTTTCGTCCCGAGACCTCTAAGGATGCTCGTCGACGGATCCGTCATCAAACCCAACCATATCGCATCGTTGGGGACACCCTGTACCGTCTCGGTGTTGATTTTGTTCTTCGCCGATGTTTGAATTTCGAAGAAGTAGAGAGAGTTCTGAATGACTACCACTCTGGTGCTTGTGGTGGTCACATGTCTGGATATGCCACCGCACAGAAAATCCTCCGTGTTGGCTATTTCTGGCCCTCCATTTTTAAGGATTGAATTCTTGTTGTCCGTTCATGTCATGAGTGCTAGATTTACCAACGGAAGATGCGTGCACCCCCTGCTCCACTGCACCCTGTTGTAACAGTCAGCCCTTTTGCCAAATGGGGCATCGATTATGTGACCTGTAACCCTCGCTCGGCCGGGGGGCATGGGTACATCATCGTTGCTGTTGATTATTTCACGAAATGGGCTAAGGCAATGCCTACATTGTGAGAAGATGGTCACACTGCAGCACAGTTTTTGTTCAGCCATGTTATTTCGCGGTTCGGAGTACCCCAAGCCATCGTCACTGATCATGGAAAACATTTTTTTAATCACATGATGACCGAGTTAACAACCCAGTTGGGCCTTAGGCATGATAGTTCGACCTCGTACTATCCTCAAGCAAATGGTCAAGTGGAAGCCGTGAACAAATTTTTGGTCACAATGCTTCAAAGAACTATTGGCATGCATAAGTCCAATTGGCACCTGATGTTGTTCTCTGCTTTGTGGGCCTACCGTACCTTCGTGAAGGACGCCACCGGTTTCACTCCTTTTCAGTTAGTTTACGGACTGGAGACGACCCTTCCTATTGAGTGTGAGATTCCTTCATTAAAGATAGTTGTCGAGTTGCTCCCTGATACTACTCCAGTAGAAGAGCGTCTTCTTTACTTAGAACGACTGGATGAGACTCGTTGTCTATCCTCCCTAGCTATTGAAGCTCAGAAGAAGCGAGTGAAAACTCACTTCGATAATACTGTTAACCCCTGCTCTTTCATTGAGGGAGACCTAGTACTGCTCTATGATCAAGCTAACGATAAGATGGGGGCAGGAAAACTCGAGCCTATGTGGCATGGGCCCTACATTGTGAAAAGAGTTTTACAAAAAGGTGCCTACGAGCTTATATATTATGAAGGTAATCCCCTGGATAGGCCCTGAAACGGGCTTTATCTCAAAAAATATTATGCATGAGTCCAGGCACTCTCTCTTTTTGTACATACGTATGCTTTCAGCAATGTGTTGTGTGTGCATGTTTGTTTTTATTTTGGTATGTTTACATGATTTCCACTTATTATGTCTTTTGCTTCTTGAACAAATGTCTGAATTGCCTTACGTTGGTTTCGCTGATGGTGCTTCCCGCAGTACTCGCAACTTGTCATCTGTGGCATGGGTGATCTACGATCCTCATGGTGAGTTAGTAGATATTCAAGGGGTTTGTCTGGGTTGTACGACGAACAATGTTGCTGAATATAGTGATGTGATTGAATTATTAGCTGAGGCGATTAACCTCGGCATTCGCACATTGGTTGTGAACTTGGATTCTCAACTTGTAGTCCACCAACTCAACGGGCGTTATTCCATCAGAGATCATCGGATTTTAAGGTTGTATTTACGTGTTAAGTTATTAGAAATGGATTTTGATTTCATTACTTATCAATATATTCCAAGACAACTTAATACGTTAACCGATGCATTAGCTAATTATGTGTTGGACAGGCATTTGCATAACATGTAACAAGAAGCATAAAGTACAATAGACCATAAAACATATGTATATATATGTGTGTGTGTGTGTGTGTGTGTGTGTGTGTGTGTGTGTGTGTGTGTCCAAAATGTTTGCACCCCATGCATCATCAAAAAATAATACATGTTTGTCTGAATACATCCGGAGACAACATGTCTCTCAAAAAATATGCATGAAAAGAAAAGCCTAGATGTCTACTCTTGGTGGTGCTCATGATAGCACGTCACTGCTCGCACTAGACGTCTCAAGAGACGGTGGATGCGAGTCGGCACCCCTATTGTGTGCCTTTGGTAAGCTAGCGGGACATCTGCTAGCCGAGCATAATCTGGGATCCCTCGAGTGATAGCCTCAAGGTTCTGGATAAGCTCCCCTCTGTCACCACCCTCCTCCTGAGGATCTTCTCCTACTACTGATGCTACTAGATGTCTTCTCGCAATGGGAGACAAGCCAGTTGGACGCTCTGGGCTGACATCTGCATGTGCATATAAAGGTGATTAGGACAAGAATGTACTAACAAAAAAAATCATAAAAATAAAAAATCAAAAAAGGAGGACGTACTAATCTCCTCATCCCAATCCTCTCCCTCCGGAAGGGGAAGGTCGGGGTCTCCAGTGAAGTCTGTCCCCGCATACAGCCAGTCGTCCACCATGATCAATTGGCGGTGAAGCCACCTGAAGAACTCCGGTTTGAAGGCCATCTGCTGGCTGCCACCACCCGTCGGCATCAGTGCCATCCATCGAGCCATCCTCGATTCTCGAGGTGCTGGGTCTGGCACAAAGGCCCCTTGGCCCTCGAAGCTTGGCACACATTCTAGGAAGAACTTCACCAAGATGGAACCATACCCGAACTGTTGCAGCTTGCCCTGCTTGGCCTTTGTCAGCTGCCTCTTCATATTGGTCGTCACAGCTAACGCCCAATTAAAGTCTGTTGGGCGAAGACACTCCATCGCTAAAAGAAGATGGTTCTTCGTGGCTTTGTGGGGCGCTTGTGCCCCCACAGCTCGTGTCAAAGTGAATAGTAATGCCCGTAGTGTCAAGTCCTGAACGGTGGGGATATCCACCTTCGAACTGCCCTGTCCATATTTTTCCTCTGGGCAAATTCGGGCCTTCACCTCATCCATCTTCTCTCCAGAAGGCCTGCTCCCAGTCAATCGAGGAACCGACCCTCGTCGCGACAATCCAGTCAAGAAGTAAACATCCGATACGTCCAAATCCAGTACCTGATCCCCTATCCGGAACACCTATTCCTCCACATCCCATAAGTCAATCAAGTACTGTAGGAGCTCTGGCTGAGCTTGCAAGTAGGATAGCATGAAGAATTTCTTGAACCCACATGCTCTCAGAGCTTCCATGCAATCCTCGTTAGCTAGGGCTAATGTGTCCACTTGGTCATGTTCCCGTTCCTTCCATGTCATCACCATTTTTGCGGATTTCCCTACAAAAACAAGTCAAAATGATGCATTAAAATCTCATAAAACTTGAAATTGCAGCTAAAATGGGTTTTTAATTTGTTAAAATTGGCCTAGAAATGCGCGCGGCTGTTGGCGCGACTGTTTCTAAAACAGTCGCACCCATGGGTGCGCGCCCTATGGGAAATTTTCCCCATTGGCGCGAGTCCGTGCCCGAAACCCGCGCCAATGGGCGAAACCCCTAAATTTGAAATTCCCCCCATAGGAAATCAAAATCTAACTAAAAATAAATTTCAAACGGATGAAAATGAAGCTAAGGACAAGGCCGCTTACCTAGCACTGACGTCGCTCGAAATGGTCCACTGGATTGGCCCCAATCGTCAACTAAAGGTCGCACTCCAAAAAGTCCTAAGGTCGCTCTCAAATGGTAAAAAGTGAAAAGTAATTTTTATTTTACTATTTTAACATTTTTATAGCTTTTTGACCCTGATTAAGCTTTAAAAAGTCATGTTATGAATATTTTCATGGATATTTGTGTCAAAAAATGGGTTTTACGCCATTTTTTTGTGCAGCGACAGGTACTTATGGAGCTTTCATGATGAAACGAGTTGTATTTTATACTTTTTCAGACTCGGAAAATACATGAAAAAGTCACTTTGGAGTCATCTTTTGCTCTTTTCTGACTCTCTAGACGTGAAAACAATGTTGAGTTTGTCCTCTCGACTCATTAAACGGACATGAAAGGCGATCGTCTTTAAAACCTTTTCAAACCATTTAAAAATGAAAAGATTGTCGGACCCTTGTCGTTTCCAGTTCATTAATGGTCACGAAGCGACGTGGTTTTGATAGATTTTTTAATTTTTCAGATCAGAGTCACTATTATGAAAAGTACTCCTCGGTCGTAATGATCGGGCAATTCTTTCGAGCATAGTTTTATACTTTTTCGGGCTCGAGAGACACAACTTTACGAAAAGGACACCCCTGGAGTTTCCTTTTCGTTGTCTTTTCAAACTCTCTAAATATGAAAAGGCGCCGAGTTCTTCCTTTGTCAGACTCGTTAAAACCTTATGACATCGGATTTCATCGTGATGACGCCTCTCAAGCATATGCTATCCCCGTCAAGCTTGCCATCCAAAAATAACCGGGGTACTCACTAGAAATGGTGGGGGAATAAAGGAACCGTAATCATCGTCCTGTCGGTAGTATGTCGCTCTTGAACATGGCACTTGTCTGCATTCGTGTCTGGGTGGGGAAATCTCATCTTGTTTCACACTTGCCTCCGTGGGTTTGGGTTATCCTGTTTGACCATTCATCTGCTCATCGCCTTGTCACCATGACCCCTGATCATTTGATGTCAAATACTGCCAAGTCTGCTGTCGTGCCACCGATATGTTCAAGAGAAGTTGACCTCTGCAACATACTCAACCTCCCTCTGATGCTTCACACAAAACATTTTATCCTTCTCTGTCTCGTGTCGATGATGTGGGAAACATTATGGCCCACCTTCGATCAAGGTCACTTCCTATTGACTTCAGCTCATTATCCAGGAAGTTGACTTAGAGACTCCCTTCAGGTACCTTGGAGCCTGCATGCTTCAATGGCAGGTTCTTCGTCTTCGACGCGAGGTTTTCATCATTGGCCTCCGATCGGACGACTCTATGGGTGTTCGACACCGGCTCACTGATTCGCACGCCGTGGATTGTAGCTTTAGTACCTTGAGGACCATTGTCATTATTGGTGGTACCTCTCGCATCTGTTAACAGTTTTCATCATTGACTGGTAATCAAACGATGTTCTCGCATGTTCGACTTCGACTCCTATATTCGCATGCTTGAACTTGTACTTGGTTCGGGTCGAGTTGGAGCGCAAGACCCTGGATTTTGTATGTTGGGATCCTCATCGAATGGCTGCGTCGATGCCTGGGATCCAGATTTTTATGTACTATGCTATGGATGGCTGCGCCCATACCATGTACATCATGTATTTGAAATATCAATTGTATTTCGGGCAGGTTCTACGGCGGCCGTGTTTTCAGTCGACCATGTTCTTGTAAAGCACTTTACCCCTCTCTCTCTCGGGCTTCATGCTTTAGGGGGCATCTGTTACACAATATTTTGTCACCATCCCTGTTACCCCTTCTCCCGTACATTGGAGGACCTATTCTGGGACCTGTGAGAAGTGACATGACTTGAAAACACCTGCTTTGTATCCCTTAAAGTGTGTAATCTATATGCCCTGAAGACACCTTCTGCAAAATACCCAAAAATATAGCCCTTTCTCCATTGGCGCTGTTCCACAGTGTATCGCTCGCGCCAATGGGGTAAATACTCCAAAGAGGGCGCGCCAGTTGGCGCTCTGTCTCAGAGTCGCACTAGTGCCAACCCAGTTGGGTAAAGTTTTTAACCATCAAACTTCCGAAGGTTCCTTCCACCTTATCTATAAGCTAATTTCAATTTGAATTGGTTTAGTTGGGCTTCGTATCTCCCAAGGAGGGAAGTAGTTCTCCACCTCTCATGGAAGCTTCCTAATGATAAGGACAATCCCATGAATCAAGTGGATGGTATTATCTACTCCTCCTATCTCTATATAAGCTTGTTCCTTCCCCTTTGACAAGCTAGTTGGTAATTCTTGGTTAATAATTCTACTTTTCAAGCTCCCAAAGTCTGAGGATTGCTAAGCTCATCTTGCAAGAGGTCTTGTGTATCCCTATGAGGCTAAATCTTTAAGGAGGAGATCCATGTCCAAGTAAGCAAGGAGAGAGAGGTTTATTCCCATCCCTACAAGCTTTGCAAGGCATGTGTTGCTGATTCACCCAGCCAAAAGAGGATTTGACGTCAGAGCTTGGTTGTATTCTCTTTTGTTTTATCAATAATAATAGACGAATATCATTATGGTTCCACTCATGTGTCTTTATTATGATGTTTGAGTTGTATCCTTTCTAACTGATACATAGTTGCATTTCCCGGATTTTATGCTTGTATTTGTCTTGTTCTTTGCACGTGCAGGTGTCTATTCACGGAGATCGTGAGGATTGTGACCAGCTAAAGCAAAATAACGGAAGCGACGACCCTTCTACGAATATAAGCGTTGGATTCGAGGTAGGCTCTCATCTTGGCCTTTGTTTTGCAATTAGGAACCTGCGTGTTAGCATTGTTTGATTGTTGCTAGACCTCAGTTAGGATAGTGGGATCGCCTTTGTCCGCAGAGGGGATTTACCTACACAATAGTAAGCTTCACAACCTTCTCTGTTGGTGCTTCATCATCGTGGACCTTCACATCTGGAACTGTGCTACAAATCTCAATAATGGCCTTCTCCAACTGTTCGCATTGCTACCTTGCTTCCTCCCTTTCCTTGGCCACTTGCTTTAGCTCCTTTTTCATTGTTTTTACTCTGAATCCGTGTTTTATTTTAACAACGAGATACGCTTCTCTATTTCCTATATCTCTATGATGATTCCTTGATGCAATTCATGCAACACTTGGTAGGGTGGCACAATGACATTCATCTGGAAACTGCACCATGCCTTGGCTCGCTCTTTATCTTCTGCTGCTTCAAACTTCAGTGCCCCAGCTGGTACATGTAACATCCGCATTTCAAAACTAGTTTTCAGTGTCTGTTCTTGCTGTGATAGTTGGGTTACCTTCTCTGGTTGCTTCACTGCTTGTGCCAATGCCTTTAGCTCCGTGATGCCCTACTGCACCTCAGCCAATATCACTTTGCAATGATCATCAATCTTGTCCCAAGTCTATATGTTAATCTCATGGATTTTCTCTAATGTCTCATCGATTTTCCCATCAGTGAGGACAAATGGCTTGCATGATTCCTTACCCTTATCTTCTTTATGCTTCTTTCTTGGCCACATTTTTATCACAAAGGGCGAATATTATGATACCTCTAGATCACTGCGGTGTTCTTTGTGTTCTTTCCCTCCCATTGTTTCTTATATTTCCTCATCGACATTCTTCTTACTTGTACCCGCACCCTGCGAGGTACCTTTCTCTACTCCACCTCCTCCAGACGCTCCACCCGGTCGAGTCATCCATTCCTCTGACCAATCCTACACTACTATGAGGAGATCATATTTTGTTACCAGGCATGGCAATGGATGCCCTGTCTTTGTTGGATCATTCCCCAATTTCACATACACCCTATGAAAGTCTCCCCTGAACTCCGTAATATGAAAATATTGTTTGTATAGGCTTGGTGACAGTCTGGGATACTGATTCACCACCATATGCATATCCATCACCATGACTACAAAGAACATATTTTTATTTGTTGCGCGCTTCAGCTCCTTTGTAAATCATAGTGAAGCATGCTTTGCTCCTTTGCATATATCCACCTAAACAGTCGTAAATTTATAATATTCCTTCTCTTTCCATCCAATAAGTGCAATAAGAATTAAAAACAAAGCATCATGGAAGGTCTTTCCTTCCTCCTATGCTTCCCTTCAATCCATAAAAAAATCCTTACATAGATAAGAAGCCCATTTGAACTGGACCCCTACGCTGCACTGCTATGATAATGACACTACTGCTGTAGGCACCTCATTGGCCCTGCACTTCCTCATGATCTTCCCCGCTAAGATATGTGCGGTGAAGTGCACACATTGGTCCTCAATGGAGTTTATCTCATATCCGCAGGATTTCTTTAATAACCCAAACTTTTTTTTCATCATCTGGGCCATCTCCTTGTCTTTGTTTTTACCCATGAATTCATCTACGGGGCCCTTTCCTTGATATGGAAGCATTGTTATTTTTCTCACGTTCATCGCATCAATAAGGATCCTTGCCCCTAGCCAAATGCAATCATCATGCACCAGTGCGAGGAGTTGTCACACATATATTGTACTAAATGGGCTTCGATCGAAGTGTGGCACATTGTTGGCTTACAAGGGCCTGATCCAGGTTCAGAGGTGATTTAGCTAAACAAATCCTAGTACTACTGGCCCTTTTGGAAATAGTCTGCGGAGTGCAGAATGAGGTCTCACCTAAAGTAGTATGGGAGGGTGCTAGAACCAGGTTTCCACATCATGGAGATGTCTCATGAGTTCAAGTGGTCCGCGGTTCGACCCTGGGCGCATGTCTCTACGCGCATCTTCCCTTACCTTGCAGCTTGAGATGATGTCTTCGCGCAACCCTACCCGGGGGCCGAACGCTATTATTGCCCAAGCCTTTACTAGTATTCCAATATTAGTTGATTACTTTAGCATACTTTCATGTTTTAAGTTATGCTTAACAACATAAATCAATTATACAAGTGCGCGTAGTAAATAAACAATATATTTGCAATTTATATCAAACATGTAATAACCCAAGATAGATACATAGGATTAAGATAAAACTTCTCTTTATTAATCTCGTCTTTCATTATAGATTCGACTCTGCCCTGTGCACTCAGCTGTGAGGGTCTGCGCACTCAACTGCAGACTCTACTAGGGCTTTGCGCACTTAGCTACAGAGCCTTTTCCTATTCTATGACCCAAGACACACTTAGACACTTGCTCTTCTCTTCTACTTCGCTATTTTTTCTTCTTCTCTTTACAACTTAGAGCCTCGTTGTATTTATACAATCCCATGGTCCGCGAATGATCCAGGTGGATGTTGGTGGCCACCCACCTATCCCATTTGGAACCCCACAATTGTCTCTTTCAGCTTTCTCAGTTTCCTAAATTGTAGCACAATTTACTATTTTTAGCAGTTTATTCGGGTCCTGAACCTCCGGAGCCATTTTGAGGCCCTAAACGACGTTTTTTGGGAAATCTGGGGGCAACATGGGTCCATGGACCGATGCTCCCCTTCCCAAAGTGGTAGTTCCCAGATAGATCTTTCTAATGAGCTATACGCGTCAAACGGAGATCGTATGCCAAAGTTACGACCACGGGAAATTGATGTACCAATTTACCCAAAACGGGGCCCCACAATTTGGCGTTTCATCTTCTAGGGTTAGGTTTTGGAATGTGAAGGGTTTTCCATTGTTTCTCAACAATAAACAGGCCTTCAAGCCTTATTGTAACACAGTTCGGAACAGTTCAGAGGCATGTAGTCGTCACATCTCTTCTCAGAGATAAGCTACCATCGCCCTAGCTGGTTTATTTCCATTTCTGGTTGTAAGCATATTTCGGTATTTTCCATTAATGAAATGAAGCATTATTTCCGTTGCATATTTGTGTATATGGTTATCTCTGTATTTTGTTGCGTTCCTGTTTAAATCCGGATTAGAAAAGTGTCAAAAAAAAGAAAGAAAGAAAGAAAGAAAAAGAAAGAAAAAGAAAAGAAAAAAAGTTAAAATCAAATTCATGAGACAGTTAAAACAATCAATTAAATTGAAATAAATAAGATGGATGTGCACCTTAAGTGAATTATAAATCAAAGTAAATGCACAATGGCTAGTCATATCATTGCAATATTATTAAAACCAATATGCAACTGATAGTTTTAAGAGCGAGAGACGAGGCACAATCAAACCAAATCAATGTATTAGCCAAGAAATTGAATTACGTCATAGTGACAACATGTGACAGGTTGCGAAAGGAAACCTCCCATTGTTGAAGTATGCAGATGTACAAGTGATGACATATGGGTAAGAGTAAAACGAGACAAAACATGCTAACAAATGGTAGATACCACTTTCAAACCAAAACCCTTCCTTATTTGTTCATCTACACTCAACCTGTAGGTTAATAACACTGATTTCTTCGCTTTTACCTATGACACATAAGGCTTCTCTCTGTGTGAGGTGTTCTTGGGTGATCAAATTTGTTAACATTCTTGCGTCTGCGCCAATGTGTGGCCAAAGAACTTCTCAATAACATTCAAATCCCATTAGTTATTCAAACACCAATCCTTGAGAACAAGATTTGCAACAATTGTAAATCATCACCTCATAGCCTTAATCAATAAACACCCTTGATTCTGTCCTATAGGAAATTCTGGGAATGATCCATGAAAGGCTCCCATGCTCAATGCTTAGCTAGTTCAACTACCATACATCGTGACCTTCCTTCCTGTTCATCATTATTATATTTTGTATTTATTTTTATTTATCATATAGATGTTATATATTTTTTACATTTATTTTTAGTTATCATTTAAATACTATATATTTTTATATTAAAAATATATTTTACCTATATATTTTGTCCAATACTAGTGAATCAATATTATTTGTTTCTAGCTATTATTAATTTTCCACACTTCTATAGTTGTTAGAGGTACTATTTTTTATCGACACCACTCTAGTTGTTAGAGGTACTATTGCTAGTCCTAGGTAAGTGTTGTAGGTCTATTGAAAAGCACTTTGTTTGCCCATTCATAAATGTCTTTGACGCTAACTTAACTATTCTTAAACTAAAATAGAATATCTACAATATAGCCCTTATTCAAATATGTCAATTATTTTATACCTTACAAAATTAATACCTAAACTCAACAACACAAAACGCTAACTATGCAACCTTGTTTTAAAATATATATTAAAAAAAAATCAAAACATTAAAATAAAACTTCATATTTTATAGTCACATTTTATCATAAACTATTACATGATTTATCTCTCCAACCTAAAGTTAATACTTGGCATGCTCATTAATGTTATATGATTCACGACCACCATATTTAAGTATCATTGGTTAATGGTCCTATGGTTTGGCTTGTGTGCTTTGGTCAAACCTTGCGTGTGCTTACGGACTTAGGTTGTGATATGGTTTTTCGAGACTTTTATTTAAGTATGTTACTATATTTTTTTGACGTTCTTACATGTATTGATAATGTATTCAATTTTTTTTTTCATTCCGTATTTGTTTGTTTTTACCAGAAAATTATGATGTTTATTTATAGTTGAACATTAGGAATTTAATTACTATTACTGAAATTTATTTATTTGTAAGGTGATTGGTTGAGGTTTTATTATGGGTTGCTTAGTAGCTTCCATTTCTATTAATTACTATTTTTTAGTTTTTAGTTTTATTTCTTTTTTATTTAACTTTTTGATTTTTGATTTTTTCTTTTCTATTATTTCAATTTTCATGAATTATTTTTTTTTTACAATATTTCAATTTTAAGGGTGACTTATTATTTAATTAAAAACATATTTTAATAATTTTAATTATTCTAGTATTAATGATGTTTCACGATGTGATGGTATGTGGTAAATGAATATAGTTTTGATTAGAGGTTAATGATGTATATGTGGTGCTTATTTATTTATTTGTTATGATAATGATGTTGAATGCTCATGATGTATATGATATGCATAAAGATCATGATGTTATGATATGATGTATATTGACATGGTGTTCATTTAGTAGGTCTTGGAATGATATATCTTTGATGCAAATATGTTGATGTTATAACATATGAGGGTATTTTATGTGGTAATCACATGTAGATTTTGTGGCATGCATGAGAATGCAGTGCTTTACTATTCAGAATGTGGTGATTAACAATGATGTTATGTTATCATGATGAAATGAAAGAGTTAGCATATGGATTATTTTCTATGATACTATGATTATAACTAATGCATTTGTTACATATTATTATACGAAACAACAAAATTTTCCTCAATCTTCTTGACTTGAAAAAAATTACACACAAAAATTAAAATACACTCACTTTCAGTAAATTTATCCAAATTGTAGTTTAAATAAAAAGTATCTAAAACACTGAATTAACTAATAATAGTTTAATTAAAGAGGATCTAAAACACTGAATTAACAAGAGACAAAAGTTTTGAATTACCGTTGATGAATTCAAACTTAGAAAATGGCAAAAACAAATGTCATTATTAAAGAGAAGCAAATACCCTCTAGTTAAACTAAGTGTGAGCATTCTAATTTTCTTAATGTTTTAGTGATTGAAACACTACCTGACAAAAATTGATACACAACAATGGACTCTGAAACATTTTAGCCTCATTTTAGAGAGCCTACTTCTAACGTGATTTGAAAGAAAACTATAGGTTAGCATTCAATGATGGATACAACATTTCAAACACCGTGTAATGATAATTAATGTAATTAATTAAGCACTTTGTAAGCAACATCATTGAAATTATAGGTTAGCTTTTGGGCTTATATAATTCATGTAATTAATTAAATGTCATCTAATCAACATTGTTGATTAATGCAAGTGTAAGTAGATGAGAGACAACACGGTTGACTATTTCCAAGTGTCAGCATATGTATCTTTTGAATGTTAATGTGTATTTACATTAGGTTACACTTGTAATGTTTATCATTTTTTGGTTTGTGAAATTGTGACTTGTGGATATTTAAGCTGTTAAAATATTATCTGGGATTTTATCTGGCCGTGGCCTCATCAACCCTTAACATTTCTCTCACTTTAGCGAAATTGTGAGCTTTCTGACATTTAACTCCAAAGTGTTTCCTATGTTGTTTGTTGTTGTTGTTTCTCGATTACTCAGAATTACGCATGGAAAATAATTCAACATTTGAATCTTCAGAGGTTAAGACATCGAGTTAAAGAAATGGAAGAGAAAAGATCACATGATTGAAATACTAAATGCATAGTGATATAACTTAGATTTGAGAATTAGCGCCATGGAGGAAGACTCTGTAAAATCATTTGTTGTCCCTTGTTCCACATTTAATTCCAAGCTAGTTTCTGGAATAATGGAGGTCATCTGGTAAAGGTAAAGTGGTTTTGGCTTCTACATGACAATGGAATCAAAGCTTTAACGGGAAACACTTTTGGAACTTGATTTTTCCAAATCTATGCCATGCGAGTTTAAAGGTTTGTGGATACTTCAAGGAAATTGTTTTGGAAGATTTTCTGGAAAACTGTAACTAGTGAAGATGTTGGATAGCTTGCTCAGCCACAGTGACGTCCCCAAATGGTAAGTTAGCTCGGCTTAAAACATCCACTCCAGTGAATACTCGACTTCCTTTGGTCAATCTTTTCAGAAAGCTTCTAACTAATAAAATTTCTTTGTACTAGTTTGAAAGCTTGTGGTATTGATTTGTGTGATGAACCAACAAAAAATTGATTAAGGTCATTAAATCTCGGGTTGAATTTTGGTGAAAGAAGAGCAGTGCTAAGGTAAATATGCTAAGAAGGGATGTTACAAACCTTGTCATGAGAGGCTGACATCAGAATTCTTTATTTTGAGTGAGTACTCAATCATGGATCTTTACCTTGGATGTATTTTATATTTTGGTTTTATTAAAGTCCATGACTTCATGCTTTCCATTATAGGAGCATATTTAGGCCAGGTGTAGTCTTCATAAGATTTAAAGCTTAAACCCTTGTCAATCAGTAATAAATATTGTTGTACTTACATGGGTTAACTATTAAGCTACACCTTTTGGACGAAAAACCAAAGGTTTGTGAATGCATGCAATTTTCAA
This sequence comes from Pinus taeda, assembly GCA_000404065.3. NCBI lineage: Eukaryota > Viridiplantae > Streptophyta > Pinopsida > Pinales > Pinaceae > Pinus > Pinus taeda. Next base: position 273,675 of record APFE030439743.1, on the reverse strand, counting down.
TTAGGTGCATAAGAAAATGGGGGTATCCTTGCAACTCATTATGTGAACTATATCTCTGCCATGATGCATTATATGCCTCCCATGGGGCATTTCTAATCGAATTATTCTTCTAGGTTACCTAACTGTTATAGTCCATTCTCAACTTTGCATTATTGATGTAACATTGTAGTCCATAAATGAAAGATGAGATGAGCAGAAGAGGAACATAAGTGAAGTCCTTATACTTCTAGGAGACCCTCTCTTATACAAGTTTTTGATACAATGAGATTAAGCCAATGAAATGGATGGTAAAATCGCAGCATATAAATTCGAAAAATAGAGCTGGAGTAGATTCTAGTAATATAAACAAATCCTACAATAAATGTTGGTTTGTATGAGATAACCACACATTCATGATAAACACGAAAATGTGGAGAGAATATGAACCATGTCATGTTACTACCCCAGGTTATATACAACATAGTTGATCCTAGATAGGCTTCCCATATCCAAAGTCATGTACCACTAATGTCATATCATGCACATAACTCTACCTTAACCTTGATAGTTAGATAATGGGTACATGCTTCGTTACTAACATTACATAATTCCAACTAAAAATGCTACTCATGTTGGCAGGATTTCTAACTTCACTACATAGTAGGTCTCTTGTATGCAACTCTTTTTGTTGGCCTCATGGTCAATCATATTAACATCATGTCTGAAAAACCATCCCGGTGAAAAAAATCTTCTTGGAATTTTGTTCTAGCCTGAGATTGTTCTTACAATTTGAAGCCTTATGTGGCAGTTCTTGCAAGTTTAAATTAATGTGGTCATAAGCCATGCATTTATAATACTGGAATTTTGTTTCCACTTTTCCTGCAAATCCAAAATTAATGTGGTCACAAGTCATGAACTTATAAAAGTGGTGCTTTGTTTCCACTTTACATGTAAATTCCTTCAACACATTACTATGTTGGGAACATTTACTTTTCTGTTTTGACATCTTAGCTGATATTATTTGTTTCAATTTGTATTGTAATGAGGAGATTCTCCAAACACAAAATTTTGTATTGGGATAGAAGGGCATAGGGTTGGTCTGTTTAGACAATCCTCTAGGTTAGTATGCTTATCGTTGGTTTCGTTTGCGGGGATTCAACAATGCTTATATGTTGTTCCAATGCCCAATCAATTTCCTTGAGTGCATTAAACCAACAAGAGAGTTTGTTCCATTTCCCAGGTTGCCTATTTGTAGCTAATTATTGGGCGCAACTCAACTAGGCCTAGAGTTTGGCAAAGAATCTGCATTTTGTAGGGTGGAGTGTGCAGTGGAGTGTGCAACGGAATGCGCAATAGAGCAGTAGAATGTGAAGTGGAGCACTTGGAATATACCATGTGGTATAAGGGCTTCAGGGTGGGTCAAAGTTCCTCCTTTTTGTAAAAGCGCACTATTGTTGTAAAGGGTCAATAGTTTTGGACCATAGTTGTTTATTTTAGGGAATCCATGGTATTTGGACCATGGTATTTTGATGGTGTAACCCTTCAATGTAATAGTATATATAGGGTAAAATAATAAGAAGAGAATCATCTATCTTTGGATCCAGATCAATGTTATGGTTGAATTATTGTGATCTGTAGTTTTGTAGTGTGAAGGAGAGGTTCTGCAGCTGAGTGCTTAGATAACCTGCAGCTTAGTGCGCAGGCCAAGAACTATTTATTGTTCAAAGGTTCATTATATTAGCAACAGTTCTTGTGGACGTAGCCCTACACTGGGGTGAACCACTGTACATTGGTGTTTCATGTGTATATTTGCTTATTATCTATTGCAGAGTAGCAATTATTACAATTGCAATTTACTTTTAGCACAATGATCGTTTATGGTTTTATATGACATGTTTAAATACTTTAATTTAATATGACGAAGTGATTTATAAATGATAAAAATAAGAAAACATAATAATACCACATCTCCATGTCCTTCAAGGCTGCAGAAACCTAGTTCCGCATCCTCCCATAGTCACTTCGGGTGAGACTACGATCTGCTTGCAGTTCATTGCCGAAAGGGCCAGTGATTGAGGGTTTTGTGGGTGTGCAATATAGATTGAACCTGGGTCAGCCCAAACCAAGCCAACAAATGGTTCCGTTGTTGGGACCAAGATCTATTTGAAGGATATGTGGATGTGGAACCCATCGAAGAAAGAAATTCAAGAATGGATATAACCAAAATAGAGAGTTTGCAGATCAAGAAAATAGAAAGCCTCGTCTGACATCCGAAGCTTGGTTACAAAAGTATATTTAGATTAATACGAAATTTTCTTTGCTTCATTTCCTATTGAGTTGTATGAGTGGATATGGACGTTGACCAAAAGGAAGAATTGTTTTAAAGGTGAAGAACCTACGGTGTGCATGCCTGAGCTGATACAATGACTCAAGAGAACTAACAATAGGATTTTAAGGGATGTTGATTTCCGGATTGATAACATCTTGGGAGGATTCATTATTGAGCTTGTGGTAGACTTGACCGTGTCCTACAACGAAGTGGAACGACAATTCTTCAAAGGACCACGAGGTAAGTATTTAAAATCTTTGAAACTTTGGATTAAGATGCTTTTGTGCGAAAAATGAGTTTTACAGATGCAATCAAATTGCTAGTTTACTTATGTTTGGAAGAAGAGGGAATAAATCTGAGCAAGAGATCGGGACAACCGAAGTGGAAAGAGATATAGAGTAGATACTAGAAAGAGATCTCGTGGAGAAGATTCAAAGAACTTTATAGAGATTGATTATAGTCCTCTTTTGAGTGGATCTAAAAGTGAAAGAGAAGAAAACCTCCATGATAACCCCTAGGTAGCTTCATAATATTCACCCTTCTAGCCTGAGAGTTCGTAGAAGCCAAAATCTAGTAATAGCCAGGGTATTTTTGGCTCTCCCCCTCCCCCTCCCCTTCTAAGAAGAAGTATGGTTGACGATATTAAGCTACCTGTTTTCAAAGGAACTGGATTAGAGGGTCCAGAACAATTTTGGTTTTTATGTGAAGTTGTATGGATAGTGAAGCAGATCAATGATGAGAATATAAAGAAAGTGCACCTTGTTATGACATTCTGAGATAGAGCATTGACATGGTATATGAAGTATTTAAATAATCAGAACATAACATTTGTAGATATTAAAACAACATTGGTAAGAGAGTTTAAGAACCGAAGTCTGAGTCGCAGTGCATCACTGAGTTGAAAGAGATCAAACATAAACCTACTGAGTCTGTTTGGGAGTTTGATAAGAGATTTAAGGTGTTATTGGATCAAGTAAGCTTCGACATAGCTTCGTAACAATATCAAGAATGGTTTATAGTTGCTACTACCACATATCATATTTCCATTGACATAACAAAAGATAGAAAGTCAAGTTGAAGCTCTACAGATTGCGATGAATTTGGAAGCTTCGCCTATAGGAGATACTAATGCAGGCATGCAATAGATTCAAAGTCAACTGGAAAACCTAACCCTATAGATACACAACATCAAGAAAAGCAAGGAAGTTAGAGAAGAATTGTGGTGTACGAAGTGCATATCGGAGGGCCATTCTAAAGAACAATGCCCTATCTTCAAGAATTACATGGTTAGTGGGGCACCGAACCCCTTGAAAGCAGGATCGAGCCTATGTTACGAAATATGTAAAACTAGAGGTGAACATCGTTCAAAAGATGGTTACTTGTTACAGAAATCTACATACTTTGAGGAATCTCTACTTCTATAAATCAATAGGACATGATGAGAATAATTATCGAGCTTATGAACTAATGATGGATCTCGGTACTGACACTTATAGAATGAAAGCAGAAGAGCATGGACATGAGTACAATGGACAACACGATGGTCAAGGAGGTTACCCAAGAAGAGGTCGAGGTGGTAAAGCTGGTTGAGGACATGGATAGATCATCTTCTATAACTACGACTAGTTAGGTCATTTTACGAGAGACTGCCATAATCCCACAACGACATGTAAGTATTGTAAATCCTTTGACCATGTAATTGAAGAATGTCCTGTACTTATGGGGAAGATGCAAGAAAAAAGGAATCAACAGTCGACACAAAATATTCAAATGATGACTACTGAAAGGAGGAAAGATTAACCTTGAATTAGTATTGTCACTAGAAGTGGAGCTGCAACTGGTAGTGATAAAACAGATGGAAAGAAAGAATCTGAAAGTGCATGGTTCAGAAAGACTGCTGAGAAAGTCCTTGTTTTCAATATTAAGAAAGAAAAAAAAAGTATTTACGGAAGCAAAGCGAAGTTTTATGGATGCTGGAGCTTCGATCTCTAATGCACAACCAAAGCTAGATCATAAAGTAACTGCGACATATCATCAGCTTCGACACAGAGCTAAGCTCCAACATAGGATCGAGCTCTGACACAAGACCAGGATTCAACAGATCAAGTAGGTATTTTAAAGTATTTTTTGCAGACTTGTATGAAATTGTTAAGAGATCAAAAGGGTGTAGAAGGGCTTAAGGAATTGATAGATTCCTGTGCATCCAAAGAAACACCACGAGCTGAAATGCATGTAGTCAATAATTTTCATCGACATAAGAGAACCATAAGAGAAATGAGGTTTAGTGTGTAGGTAGGACAATATGAGATGGATCAAATTATTCTGGATCTGGGCTCTGATGCTAATGTCTCGAAGAAGGAGACATGGGAATTAATGGGTAAGTTGAAGCTATAGTGGTCACCTATTCAGTTAAGGATGACAAATCAGTAAAATATCTTCCCTCTAGGAAGACTACCATCTATCACAGTGGATATTGAAGGAGTTCACACTATTGCTGATTTTGAAGTAATAGAGATCGTCAATGACAGTAACCCTTATCTTGCATTGCTTGGAATTGACTAGGCATTTGACAATATGGCTATAATTAATCTGAAGAAGAGACAAATGATATTTGAAGGAAACAATATGAGAGTAATTGTTCCCTTGGACCCATAGAAGGAGTAAGATATACAAAAAAAGTCAAAGAAGAATACTGCACAGTTGACATAGACAACATCTATCAAATGATAGTGAAGGAACAAGATTGTTTTAACCCTACTACAAAAGGCAAGTTGAGTTGGGAGCGAGATAGTTCTTGTATCTCAGATTTAGAAGAAGAGTTGGAGAATTGACAAAATAGACTACATGAAGTATCTACCAAGCGCCGTGCAAGAATCACTAAATCAGTTTGTTGTATGATGTCTGAGGTATGTAACCCGCCTTCTTATGATGGGTTAGGTGATGTAAATACTTTTCTTAATGATTATGAAGAACAAGTCCCAGAAAATCAAAGTTTTCCAGCCTTAGATATAGCCCTGAAAGCTACTCCTGCTAGATGGTGGAATGCACATAAGAAGAATATAGAAGGCCGACAAGAATATTGAAGATTGATGTGGATAAGGTTTGGATAGATAGATACAAAGACAGAGAAAAAATATGATGGTGAAACTAATCCTAGGAAGCGTATCTAGCTATGCACTACAACATGGAAGGAGATTCCACAGCAAGAATGGGTACATGGATTCATTCATACACTAGAGACAATCCCTAAGAACTGGCACCTAGAAACAAAGCTTCGACATGGTACTGTGAATTGGGCAGACATGGTTGATGGCTTCATATTAACATTCATCTTTGAGGACGATTATCCATACATAGATTTCGCCCTTCAGATAGTCAAAAAGAGGATCTTTGAGAATGTAACCCCATTGACATGGAAGCAACCTGATTGGGTTGCGTAGATAGAAAATGCACTAGAATGTTATAACCTTACTGCTAATGAAGATGAAGATCCTCGCAACATCGACATAGTAGAGTCAGAAAGATATCGTGAAGTTATTAGACTTGAGCTAGAGATACCAAACATAACGAAGCCATTAAAGACCAAGAAAGTGAACATAGGATCAAAGTAGGAACCTAAGTTTGCAACAATAGGAGACTACTTGGATGAAGAGATAGTTAGTAAAGTTACAAAGTTACTTCATGAATATCAAGAAGTGTTTCCCACCAAGTTTTTAGAGATGAAGGGTATAATAGGAAATATAGGAGTCATGAAGATTCCCCTTAAGCTTGATGTGAAGCCAGTCAAACAAAGACCTTACAGGTTGAACCCGAAGTATAAGGAGAAAGTGAAAGTAGAGTTTGATAAGATGATGGCAGCATGAATGATTGAACTAGTAGAAGAATCAGAATGGGTGAGTCCTACGGTGGTGCAAGAGAAGAAGCCTCAAGGATAAATTAGGATCTGTGTTGATATGAGAAAGTTGAATGATGCATGTTTACATGATCCCTTCCCTACCCATTTCAGAGATGAAGTGCTAGACAATGTAGGAGGCCAGGAAGCTTACTCATTTACAGATGGATTCTCAGGTTATCATCAAATTAGGATTGCACTTGAAGATCAGAATAAGATCACATTTGCTACAGAATGGGGCTCATATCAATACACAGTAATGCCTTTTGGATTAAAAAAATTCCCCTGCTATATTTTCTAGGGTGGTGGCTGCAACTTTTAAGGAATACATTCACAAGTTTTAGAGGCATATTTTGATGATTGGACAATATTTGGATTATGAGAAAACATGTTAGAAGTTTAAGACTTATGCTCAACACATGTAGACAATATTATATCTCTTTGAACCTAAAGAAGTGCATAATTTGTGTACATTTCAACATATTGTTGGGACATATTGTCTGTAAGGGAGGACTAATGGTGGACCCTACTAAGATTTCTATCATTGTAAACTTGCCTCCACGTAAGACAATAAGACAACTTCACACTACATTGGGACATACTGGGTATTACAGGAAGTTCATCAAGGGGTATGCTCAGATCACCACGCCTATGGATAAATTATTGAAGAAGGATGTAACTTTGCAACATGATGAAGAATGTTAGAAGATCCTCTACATATTGAAAGAAAAAATGGTAGTTGCACCTATACTAGTGTTCCCTGATTGGAATAAGGAATCCCATGTCCATGTGGATGCCTCTTATATAGCTTTGAGAGTGGTACTAACACCACCTGGTGTAGGAGAGATTGATCATCGTATAGATTATGCAAGTAGAAATTTATCTAAAGCAAAAAAGAATTACACCAGTATAGAAAGGGAAGGACTGACTGTGGTATATGCTTTGCATAAGTTTAGACATTATTTGCTGAGGTCACACTTTAAAATGTTTACAAATCAACTTGCACTAAAGTATTTGGTCAATAAGCTTGTCTTAGGAGGAAATATTTGCAGATGGTTACTATTATTCCAGGAATATGACTTTGAGATCATTGTTAAACCAGGGAGACTGAATGTAGGACCTAACCACCTGTCAAGACTAGAAACAAGGGAAGAACCAATCAACATAAAGGATAATATCCCTGATGCCCAATTATTTGCAATTATAGTTGCAGATGACCATTTTGCAGACATCATTAAGTTTTTGACCACAAGAATGGTTCCTTCAGAATATACTACGCAACAAAAGAAAGAATTGGTGGTTAAGGCAACTAACTTTTCATTAATAACAGGATATTTATATAAGATGGGACTAGATGAGATACTGTACAAATATGTTCCTAAACATGAAAGACAAATGATTCTAGCAGAGGCTCATGGAGGCACAATTGGTGGACACTGTGCAGGAAAATCTATTGCGCCAAAAATTTTGAGAGCAGGATTATGGTGGCCTACACTATGTAAAGATGTGAAGGAGTACTGTCGAGCATGTGATGTGTGTCAAAGAACAAGGAAGCCTTCTAGAAGAGATGAGATGCCATTGATACCACAAGTTACATTGCATGCCTTTGATAAGTGGGCCATTGATTTTGTTGGACCCATCAACCCACCTAGAAAGAGGATTGGTGCAAGGTACATAATTACAATGACTGATTACTTGACAAGATGGGCCAAAGCACAACTAGTTAGGGACTGCAGCGCAAATACTGCTACGAAGTTTATTTTGTTAGAAAATTACATATTACAAAGAAATGGAACACATAAAATATATTGCAGAGATATAAACATAGAAAACGCATAAAACAAGAGAGACACAGATATACGTGGTTCAACCAATTTGGGCTACATCCACGGAGAAACAACCAGTCCTTCCTTTTATATTATCCAACAAAATAAAGAGATGCAACCTATAACAGATCCGTTGTAATTCCCTCTTTACTCTCACACAATCTCCTCTCTCTTTCTCGCTCAGAATACACATTTACATAGACGTAATACAATTCCCTCATATATAGCGAGGGGTTGCCTTCTAGGCAAAAAACCCTAAATTAAACATAACTTCTACTGTCATATTTCCACCTAATGAATGACCCATATTGACCACGAAATTACAACATTTTACAAGGAAATTTTACATCTATTTTTATCGTCGTATCGACACCACAACGATAAAGAGTATCGCCTATTATGATATAGTGGTGAGATTTATATCGAATATGACGTTGATCAGAACAAGTGGTTTCAAACTTGAAAGTCTGGATCTGGAGATAAATGATTGTATCTCCATACCACAGATCATAGGAATCGATCAGAAATAATGTTTCATCAGGAATAAGATCTTCAATTATTGGTTCTGAATCAGGAGAGGGAAGGTCGTATAGATGTTCTTCAAAGACTAATGATTTCTTAGATTTGGATTTAACAAGCTCCAAATCGAACTCTTGGAGGATCAAAATCCACTTTGAGTACTTTCCTCCAAGCAGTTGACATGATAATATGTAACTCATGGGGTTGCAGTTAGAAACAACAATAGTCTTGCGAAGCAGTATATAATGGCAAAACCTTTAGACAACTTGCACGACCGCCAAAGCTAACTTTTCAACATGAGAATACTAGGCCTAAATATCTATCAAATTACGAATCAAGTAGTAAATGGGATGTTCATCACCTGAATTATCTTCTTGTACCAGTATCATGGCAATAGTAGTAACAAACATAGCGAGATATAGGAAATAAGCTTGATGATAATCAGGGGGATGTAGCAATGATGCACGAGCTAATACATTTTTTAAATCTTTAAAATATTTTTGGGCAGTATCATCCCAATGAAAGGGAACCCATTTTTTTAATAATTGGGTAAAAGATTTAGTAATTTTTATGTAATTAGGGACGAACTGACATAGAAAGTCAGCCTTCGCTTATAAACGTTGTAACTAAACAAGATTGGAAGGAGTAGGAAAATCAAGAATTGCTTAGACTTTTAATGGATATATGTAGATCCCTTTCTTGGACACAACAAAGCCTAAGAGGTGACCAGATTCTACACAAAAGACACACTTTTGGGGATTTAATTGTACCTTATAGTGTTGACATTGCAAGAAAATCACTCTGAGATGCATAGGGTGATCTTGACGATGTTTGGAATGAGCATGCGAATCATTAAGATATGGTTGCACAATATGCTTAATGTCATGAAAAGCATAATTCATGGCCCGTTGAAAAGTTCCCCCCACATTCTTAAGACCAAAAGGGAGTTTGTGATAAGAAAATTTGCCCCATGGACAGATGAACATTATTTTAAGCTAGTTAGAAGGGAGCATGTTTATTTGATTGTAGCCAAAAAATTCATCCATGAGCAAGAAAATTTCGCTTCTCGCACAATCGTCAACAATTTAATTGATAAAGGGTGTTGAATAATTGTCCTTTGTACAAGCTCGATTAATGTCCCTGTAATTGACACATACTCAAATTATTCCTTGTTTCTTCATTACGGGGATGATATTTAAAACCTAATTAGTTGATGGAACATGATATTTGAAAATAGCTTGCAGAAGCTTCTCAACTTCTATTTTAATTGTGACAACTTTCTTTGGGTGTACCATACGTAAATGTTGTCTAATAGGTTTTACATTTAGGTATGTCTTGATTTCATGCACAACTATAAGATTGATGCATAGCATCTTTTCATAGGTCCAAGCAACACATCACAAAATTCTTGAAATAGGGCCTTGTAAATTTGAATCTCATCGAGAGAAAAAGAGGCTCCAATGTGAACATTTTCAATAATCCCCAATTTTACTAAGATGCCAAGTGGAATATTCTTCTCGATATTCCCCAAATTCTTTTCAGAAATGGATTTTTATATGGAAATTGGATTTTGGGGATGTTCAATAATCTCAATTAGAAATAAATCGTCAAAATTATTCTCAAGGGTTTCTAGCTTAGGTAAAAGGGAGTAACGATGATGGTTATCATCCCACGGTCTCTCATATGACGACATGATTTCGATGATGCTCTCGTTAGTAGGAAAGACATCGTCAAAGGGGTCAGAACATGAAACTGAAATCAACCATGAATCTTGAGAATGTTTGGCAACGATGTTCACTTGGTTGTTTGTATGAGTAATTGACGAGTAGGCCAAGTGAATAGCTTCATATGCTAATTCAACAGGGCTAAGTGGCATACAATCACCAAAAGATTCAATTATGGAACCTTTAGGTACACTCTAAGGATCATATGGTTGTTGAGATGGGGCAGTACCATACATGATCATATTAATTGGGGCGACTGTAGTAGAAACGTCAGGAAGTGAGAGCGCAAAAGTTCCCATTAAAGATGAATCTTTTAATAACCCTACCCCAACGTTATCATAAGGAAGTTGAATTTTATCCAAGTGGAATATTTCCAGTGGTATGGGAATCATCATCGTAAAAGGCAAGCTAGTGAACTATCACGATCTTCCCTTGATGAGGGAAGAGAATCGTTCAAAAATATGACGAGGGCACAAATTATATAACATATGTCCAGTTACGACCTAGTATGAGGTTATAGTCTAATGGTCCATTAAAAATTTCTACCTCTACTGACACTGTTTTACGTGCTAACTCGATGGGTAAAGAGTTCAATATTCCATAAGGTTTAAAGCCTCTTCCGTCAAATTCTTTGAGGGTTGTCGGTGATCAGTTGATTGGTGGAGATCCCAAAGCTTTCCAACATGATAGTGACATGATAGAAGTGGAAGTACCTTCATCCAATACTATTCGAAACACATCCTTACTTTTAACAACAATTTGAATCATGAACACAAGTTGATGCGGAAGTTAGGGCGTATGGTTTTCTAAATTAAAGACAATCAAGCCTGAATCTAAAGGATCCACTCCTCTGATTTCTACTAATAACAATTTCCTCTATCAAGGACAATTCTACAATACTTCAAGGGCTGACATGGACGAAGGACCCTGGGCCAGATCTTTAACTATGTTGTAGTTTTGAGCAGCTCTCGCATGAGGATTAAATGACGAATTACAAATGACTCCCGTAGGAGGAGTTTTAATTGTCATTTCAGTAGTTGATCTCTCAATTTGTAGAGGACCATAATTAGGTGGAGTAGAAGTGGAAGGTTTATTAATAGCCTTTCCATTTGAGGATTCAAGGAACCATAGTCCTTATTATGGGTAGCTACCATAAATTTTCTTGACACATCAATATGTTGGAAATATTTTGGGAAGAGGATAGATCGTGTGCAACCATTTTGGTCTCTTGATTTGTGGAAGGATCTGTAAAAACAACAAGTGTAATGGATGAAAGATTTAAGAATTCCCTGATTTTTGCACGATATAGATAGTCCTTGGTAAAATGTTCCTCGTTGCATATGAGACAAGGATAATGTTGTTTGTGTTTCTTGTCAGGACACTGAGTTTTTCCATTATCCTTTGGAGTTTTTTCTGGTTTTTTTTTGGCTTTGGCTTTACCTTTATTTTTACTTCCAAGTTGCTAAGATTTTCCTTTAGTAGCTTGAATGACATTAATCTTGGAAGTATTCACAAGCGTAGGAGGAGAGGGGCTTTGAGTGGTCACAAGAATCGATTTCAGATTGGATTGATCAGATGGCTAATTTTCTGGATGTTGACCAATGGACCCAATCAAGCCATCAACACCATGTGATTATGTCGAAGGAGTGGGTGGAACAATATGAGATGGTTGCAGGGCATTAGGTATTTTTCATAGAGTGTGCCCGATTGGTTATATATTAGGTCTAAATACTGGTCACCAGCAATAACTTTCTCTTCGGTAATGAATCCACCTTTGGAAACATCCTTAGTTATAGCATGTAGCAATGATTTTACAAACCATTCTAGTAGTAACTGATCTAGGATAAAAAATTTAACCAAACGTCAATGATGTCTCTACTCATGTATATGATCAGATATATGAGTACTTTTAGATTGTTTTAGAGAGGTCAAACATTCTCTACCAGTTTCATAATAGATTGGCAATTGAAAATGAGTTAGAAATGTTGTTTCCAATGAGTTGAAGTTATTAAATGAAGCTCTTGGTAATTCGACATACCATTTTTTTGTTGGACCGATAAGAGTTCGTTGAAAAAGATGCAAATGAATGGAATCATCATTTAAGGAGTTCAAAGAACACCATAAATGATAATTCATAATATGGTTTGATGGGAATTCCCTAGGATTTTGATTGAATCTAGGAATAACACTCGACAATTTGGCTGGAATAACCGACCACCAAGGAGAATGATGGATTTGATCGTTGGTAAGCCAAGAGAGGTATGGTAACTCTAAGATTGCGATAGGTGGAAATTGCCTATAAAGGTCCAATTGAGGGGGTTGGGGATGGTAACCTTGTGGATAAAGGTTAACCGTTGGTGACAGATATCCTGGATAAGATAGAACGGGTTGGGCCATTGGCATTATCATTCTGTCGGGGTAAGGAGTAGTTTGAAAAGCAAGATAGCCCAAACCAGGTTGCCCTGTTCCAGGAAAGCCTTGATAAGTTGGATTTTGAAAAGGTTGGCCTTGAATGTATGGACCTTGAAGAGGTTCCTGTGGTATGGTTTTTGGTTGTCTAATGAGGATCTACATTATACCTTGAAAATTTTGTCCAGATGGAACCTACAACATGCCTTGAACAAGTTGACCAACTGGTACTTGAGGTATAGTTAGACCAAGTTGAGTAGATGAGGTTTGTGGTACACCTTGGACAGGCTAGGTAGATGGGATTTGAGGTATCCCATATACCATTTAACTGGTTTGAATAAGTTGATTATCTTGTACTTGAGGTGCGACCTTGACAGGTAGACTAGGAGGGGCTGGAGTTGAAACCTGACTAGTTTGAACATAAGCAGCGCGTGTGACATTCCAAGGAGTGTTAGCCATTTATGGAAATGGGGTACCAGCAGAAAGAGGACTCATAATAAACAAAGCATTGAATTGTAATAATTTCTTAGGAGATGGTGACATACCAGCAACATGTTTCCCCCCAGCCGGAGCATAAGGGTTAAAAGAACGCCATTGCCCCCAATGGGAGGCTACCCAATATAAGATGGAGTGGATTGTTGTGGGTGCCCTAATCCACTAAGAAACAATCCATATTATTGATCCAAAGGAGTTTGAGGCACAAAAGGTTGAACAAATTGTGAGGTGCTCCCCTTGGAAACTCTTACAATCTAAGTTTATGATAAGGTAAAAAATATCTTTATCAAGGGAAATCACATCGCAAGAAAATAGCGGGATGCCACCTCACAAACACAATCCCAATATTCACGAGATAATGATAATGACCAAATATCGCATCGCACTCAGCATAACTTACACGAAACACTTCAAAATATGTCGATGTGCGATGGCGCCCATTGCAAGATCACATCTCGTAAAGAACAGGTTAACAAAATTGTCAGACATAACATTCCTGCGATCTGCGATATTGCGATATCATGATTTCGCGATAAGTGATGTTGCGACATCATATCAGAGCAATGTTGCGATTTTGCGATGTTGCGATGTTGCGATTTTGCGATGTTGCGATTTTGCGATCTGCGATAACAAATCATAAAATTGCTTCATCACAGATCTTTCGGGCACATTATTCAAGAAAAGTAGTTTCCATAAGCTGACTCATGTTTATGCACTTTAAATGCTAATAAAGGAGTTAGCTGTGAGTTATTAATAGAATATGGGTGCGTGCTCTTCAAAGAACATTTCACGTAAGGTGGTATATTTGGTATGTCTGCGGCATTTCAAACTTTCCCATCACTCTTCCTTGTCATTCATTTTCACCTCACTTGTGAATTGCAGGCACAGAGAGCAGAGGACAATACAAAACAATACGCAAGCTGAAATGGGAAAGAAAAGCAAAGCCCCGAGCTCCGAAGAAGATAAAATGGCGCCTTTGTATACAGACACGGCTTGCAACAGAGACGCGGGAATAGCTACGTGGGAAGGCATGTATAATATGCTCGAAGAGGAGAATCCTAGAGTAATGGAGGTTACAACTATTGCAAGCTCACGAAGTTCTTTTGAAGCATCCCTCGCAGAACTAGCTTGCTCATTTTTACATCGGATAGGAGCGAGGCCAAGAATCCTCCCATACACAGACATGGTCAAATGGATATTGGATAGTGCAGAAATCAAAAATAGACAGTTCAAAGTTCATGGTCAAGGACTCATTGGTTCATTCGATGCACAGGATTTGAAGCTCATGTATCATTTACAGGAGCCACATGCAATCTACAATAGACAGTTTACAGAGAAATTTGTAAAAGAAAACCTGAACCTGGCAGAAACTACCAAAGACTGGTCTAGGAGAGACGAGCTGCTGAAGAAAGATAAACACGGTATGTATAGTACTGGTTCCCTTACCTCTCCATACTGCTTTGCTGCTGCCATGCTCTGTAGAATATTTGGAATGCCAGATATCAACAAATTCTCATCCGAGTGGCTACCATTATTGGATGCTGCCACAAATGCCACCATTGTAGATTGGGCCAAAATTTTGTCTGATAACCTGGTCACAACCATTGTCAGTTACCGGTCCAAAAGAGCTGCGGCTCAGAGAATCTATCCTCTTTTCTACCTTTTCGCAAATATAATGGATGCAATATGTTATGTTTCTAAGTTTCCTGTTATGGGTTGGAAGTGGACGACACAAGACCCTTTACCCATCCATGTCTATCACAAAGAGTTATGGGACTCTCATTTCACTCCATACTTCTACCAAATTTGTCATGGAATTATGTTGCCCTTGTATAGAATTTTGTACGATAAAGACCCTCCGAGATGCTCGCCTGAAGTAGAAGTAAACATCCTCACTGTCGCAAGATGGTTCGGGGAAGAATTGTTTACTTATGTCATGGTATTTGGAAGTTCTGCATCCCCTCATGTCCTACCTTTATATATCCCTGATAAACTCTTAGCCCGAGAGATCACCTATCAAACCTGTGGGGAAGGTGGCCTAACTAAAGAATTAAAAGACAAAAAGAAGACTATATGGCCACAGTTTCCTGTAGCCTGTGGGGCCTTCTCGCTATTCGATGTAGGCCACGCCTTCGCAAAAGTAAAGAATATCACATGCTTACAGCTATTCAAATTCACTGGAAGGCCATTTGACCCTCATGAGGTTGCCCACAATTTTACAACTGCAGTCAAGATAAAGGTGTTCTCAGGAGAAAAAGATTTATTTGATGATATATTCCAACAGAAAAACACATTGGAAGAAATTCTGCACACAGCCCAATTGCAACTATCTCCAGAATAATTCCAAAGGTTCAAAACATATAGGGAAAGAACGCTAGCTAGTATTCCTTTAGAGAAACTATGCCTAAAACCCTCAAGAGAACCAACTCCAAGTGTTAGCCTCAGTGGAAGTTCAAGTGTTACACAAAAATATCATCACCTTGATTATTTGCAGTTAGTATGGGTCTATCATCACTTGTACTAACCTCCTAAGAAAGTCTCAGACCTCAGCTCTTCAAAATAAGCTTCGGAAATGAGAGAAAGACATCAAAAAGCAATGTAACTCTGGTTCCACACTTTCTCTCACTTTTGCCTGCGGGCCCACACCCTTTGTTCAAATTACCTGTGTACTTATATGCTCTGTATGTAAAGGGGAGGGTGCGTACCCCTGTGAAAGTCAAAAGGCGTAATTTTTATCTTAAAAAACTCACTTTGGGTTAATTCTAGATGGTTCTAGAAGGAATTTTGACGTGGATTGTTCGCTCCAAAGTAGTTCATGCATCCCAAAAGAGAAGGAGCTAATCCCTTGTTAGGAGGAGCTATCCCTTTGAAGGAGGATTCTATCCCTTTGAAGGAGGACCTAGTAACTTCCCTCCATTGCACTATAAATTGAGCATTGGGTTAGTGGCTAGAGAGGTTAGAAGCTGAACATTTTTTAGGGTAAATGTTGGTGAAATCAAGACTTCCTATTTGAGCTTAAGAGGAGAGAACACATACCTTTTTGGCTTCATTGGGGAGTGAGTGAAGCTTGTCAAAGTAGAGGAGACTTCTTGTTGGACCCTGGGAGGAGCTTGTACAGCGTCAAGGCAAAGGTTGTAAAGTTCTTCTTCTTTTGAATTAATACAATCAAGCTCATTTTTCTCAACAAGTATCTCATGTTATTTGTTTCATGGACTCCTTGACTTTCATGTTAAATATGTTTTATAATACTGGTTATTCAGGTGCTATTTAATCGTTTGCCTTGTTTGTGTTTGCAGGTTTGCGACAAAGGAACTTACTTGGATCAAAGGAGCAAAGGAATCCCCAAACTTGCGTTGGACATGAGGTAGGCCTTAAACACATTTGTTTGCCATTATGTATAAAGCACATTTAGAGAAAGATAGTGTCTGTTTGGTTTGCTTTTCATTACCTTTTTTAGATTCTAGGAAGGTCTATCTTGTCCGCAAGATCGACTCATTCCGCGTGACACCCTCAGTGCATGAGTAGCTATCGTGTTGAGAACACCTAACTTTTGAGCCGGGAAATGATGAGACTTTGCATGAAGATACTGCTCAATATGAGTTTTCTTCCAAAATATCTAGTGATAGAAAGAACCATCATCCTTTTTCGAAATAAGGACATCAAGGAAAGGAAGGAAACCATCAACTTCTTGCTCCATAGTGAAATTGATTGTTTGCTGGAAGAAGAGATCTAACTTCCCTTGACCATGCGGCCAAATGACACAGGTGTCATCCATGAATATTTTCCAAAGCTTTGACTTAAACTGAGTTGAGGCCAAAGCTTTTGATTCAAATTCTTCCATAAAAAGTAGCAACAATAAAAAACAAAAAATCCCATGACTACGCTACAAATATATTCATAAAATAAAACTAGTGAAAAAACAATACACAGTAACTCATACAATAGATTTTTTCAAAAAAATCTTGTTGCCACCACTTTTGTCCAACCTAAAATCACTAACCAGAGTAACCACTTTTAAATACTCATAAATATTCCAATATTTTGATAGCCTACAAAAAGAGAATACCATAGATATTATTAAATCACGATAACATAACACCATGTATCATAAACCTAGGACCAAGTTAGGTCAAGGTCACTTAACCTTCACTTAACAAATTTAATAATTCCTACGCAAATTTAACTTGGTGTATAGCAATCGATATATTACCCTTTACTCCGTCACCCAATTCAATAACGAATTAATGACACTCCTATAGTTTTTTTTTTTTTAATTGGTGAACAGTGAATGAAAGATAATCATGTCTAAATAGGCTTCAGAACAATATGTCATCTAGATACAACCATATGAATTTAACATGTGATCAACACTTATCCACCAAAGTGTCTACTAATTTACATCCAAGTATATAACATTATGAAGCATCATTTTCTCTTGCTTCACTTTCCACACCTCTTTATGCTCTAAATACAATTATAGTTATTGACCCTCAAGTATAAAGTATGTTGCATTCTCCTTTTATATTTAAGTTCCACACCCTATTTAATTTCCACATCCTAATCTTTACAATAGTAACAGTTTTTATATAAACGAAAGTTATATATGGATTTAGTTGGATTTTATTAAGTTTTTTCTCTTAATTTTATTTTAGAAAATAAGTACTTGATCTCATTCTATTAACTTCACTTCAAAAATATTCTCCACCATAAAAGTATTGAGTTAACCTTTAATTAAGCACGTATTTATGTGGGGTAAAGATTCTCATATGATATATTGAATCTCACAACCATTTAGATTTTCCGAGCATTATAACTCCATTGCCATATTAGATCTTAGTTAATCTATTAAGATCTCCTTTCTGGTTGATTTAAGAACGTTTTTCTTATTCTAATGTTTTGTACTTCATAGTTATCATTACCTTGTTCTAGAATCCAATAATGCACTTCCATGCATGAACATTGTAAGGAAATATCTCCTCGTTCATCCTAAGCACCAAAAATATTTATTTTCCTCCCGTGATGACTCCACCATCAATACTTCATCTTTTACGCATTGAGCATCTTGTTAAATAGAGAGGAACTTCCTTTTTAAAATTCCACCATCATACATTTCCCTATGTCATCATGCATCACAAGCACACTCTCTTAGCTATGATACAAAATTCATGCACATAATATATAATCATTAAACATGAAAATAATTTATTATTAGGGAGCAATCATGTGGCAAGTGATTCCACCGTAAACACTAAGTTTATGCAACACAACATAATGCACATTTCAAAGATTTCTTCTTTCCCAAGTACTCTCACAATATACCCACTCTACTAAATATTCCCCACCTTCACTTTTCACACACTATCCCAACCTACTTTATCAACATGAATATTTGCCTCACTATTGAAACATATCTTGTGATGGCTTCCATACAATTCTAACACACCATAGTTAACACAATCATTTCAATTTCAAATATAAGGGTTCTCAATCATCTATTGCCAACATTAGAATTTTCATTTATATATTGTATTTCAATGCAAATATCATTTATCAAGACCAACAAAAACCCTTCAAACTTGCACTATTACATTCAATCAGCACCACACACATATATATCCAACATATAAATAGTAATCCATATATACATTCTATTAATGCGCTTGGTATAGTATAAATATAAATAATCAATTGCTACTCCAATCATGGTGCATAAAATTTATTTAGTTAAGTAAAGAAGCTAACAAAATTATCCTTACCTAAGTATGGGAGTTACCTTTTCGTTGCATTGAAATAAATCAATCAACCCATCTCCTTCATGTGCCTTTCCAATGTAATGACAACATTCCCTCCTATGAAATAGGAGCCAATGAAGTGGAATTAAACCTCCTCCACTTGAGATCTCCAAAAATTAAACCTCCTCCACTTGAGATATCCAAAATTAACCTGGGTTGCTTGACACTTCATATTCATATTTCTAGTTTCCCTTTTTGTTCTTTTATGCCTCCATGAGACACATACACACTTCATTCAAAGGCCAAGTCATGACTACCCATTTCTCATGGTATTCATCCTTCACAAATAAAAAATCATCATGGTATTCATCCTTCACAAATAAAAAATCATCGTAAGAAAGGCATGATCTCATGAAATCAAGTAATATGCAATCAAGTGGTAAAGATATGCATAGTCCATTAAACATGGTAACAAAACCCTTTCTTTCTTTGTGAATTAAACAATGAAGAAAAAGAAAACTTGTATGGCCATCAATCTTCCTATATAGAGTTCCTCATGTAACCATATACATTTTCAATGTCCTAGTTGAGTTTTGTTTCATAATCTTTTTGATATGGTTTGTAGATGTCGCATCCAAGAGTAGACATTACTTTTGGTCCTAGAAGTGAATATCAAATTGCTTTGACAACACTCTTCATAACCATTTTACACATGTTTTATAGTATTAAATAACTCAATAAAATCATCCTTGCTTAGCTAAAAAAGTGGTTAATCCTTTAGTGCAAGGCTAATTGGGCAAGGATTACCCTTTCCTACAACACTTGCACAACTCAATTTGGAAACTGAAATAAACTCAAGTATGAAAAACAATAATATAAAGAAATAAAGCACAACATGACTTCTTTTATATAATTATGTTGGTAATGGAACTTAAAATTCATGTATCACCAAGGGGTCTTTTGGCTAAAATGATTAATTAAATAAAAGGGAGCAAGAATAATGCAATACAAATAATTAAACAACGTCAATCAAGCAACAACAATAGGTCCAATCCCTTCCTCACATGTTTTTAACTAGTTTAAGGCTTAATTAAATATGCACTCATCATAGAAAATTCAATGGATTCCCATTTTAACCAAGGGAACAATTTACCTTCTTTCCCCACAAAATCTATTGGTTCTTCTTCCCATCAGTTTCTTCAAGAGTTAAGGATCTTTGGTTGTCACTTTGCAATTCTACCCAACAGGGACATCAAAATTTCCCTTCTTTCTATTAATATTTGGATCTACCCAACATTATTGTTGGAACCAATTTCTTCTCTACTTCCCAGATTCTTCACTTCTCCACAATCGTATCCAACAAATAAAGTGAAATCATGTTCTTATTCTTTTCAAGATTGCTAGACACTTTTCCTCCATTTTTCCTTGTACATTCTAAATATATAATTCTACCAAGCGGGCTTGCTGAAATTACTTCTTGTTCTTTATTTTCCTCTGCCAATTTCTTTCCTTCTCTTATTTTCTTTCTCTATAGGTATGTTTCATTGAATGAAATGACTACCTCCCCACTTCTTTACTTATTTTTTTTACTCTTCTCTTCTCCTCCTCTTCCTCTTTCTTTTATGTTTGAGCTAGCCACTTCATTGAGAGAACTACCTCCTTAATTAGTGGTCTTCCCCCTAAATCCTTTACATCCCCTCCCTTTATAAAATCTCAATGGCCATCATAAACCAAAATGAAAAAACTCCATAGTGATCCAAGTCATTAAATCCAAGAGAAGAATGAATGATGAAGTATGCACTTGCATCTGACTACCCAACTGGGAGAAAATCTAAAACTTGTGTTGAGACATTAGGCTATTACTCCCTCAAGGACATGTGTTTTTTTAACACACACACACACATATTTTCCTCTTTGGATCATTTCTTCCACTCCATACTTTGATTCACTTTTGATTTTATGCTTTTCTTATGGAGGATTTCTCAAGGTTCATGGATCCATTCCCTATTGCAAATAACTTTATCATGGAGCAAGATGGCTACATATATAACTGCTAACGGTGATGGACCTGCCAACATGTTAGGGGATCTCCCCGATAAGAAGTCCCAACTAGACCTCAGACGGTTTGGTGTAGGAGTCGCGATAGTGGGTCGTACAGTATCACCTTGACCATGGTTTCGCATAGAGGCAAGTAAGATGTCCCTGTTGGTAGTAAAGGTGTGACATATGCAGTAAGTCAAAGAAGATGCATGAGCATTTCTAACACACGTAGGGTGAGGTGAGTGAGCCCCTTGGAAACCTATGAAAGTACGAAGTTAAGAAGGGTACACACGATCTAAGATGCATCACAACATGGAAGGAATGTGAGCTAGAAATCCAAAGTGATGGTTAAACCAACAACACATTTCAGTAAGATTCATACATACATATACAAAAAATAGCTACACATGCATGCGTAAGTAAACATATACATATATCATTTAGAGTAAACAAGATACATGAAATACAATATGACACATGCATGAAATGAGTTGGTTCTGTTATATTAAGAAGTGTAAGTTCCAGTCATACAATA
Source organism: Pinus taeda (assembly GCA_000404065.3). Classification (NCBI taxonomy): domain Eukaryota; kingdom Viridiplantae; phylum Streptophyta; class Pinopsida; order Pinales; family Pinaceae; genus Pinus; species Pinus taeda. The sequence continues at coordinate 252,195 of APFE030439743.1, read as the reverse complement.
CAACCATGACCAACCACTGGTTCTGACAGCAGAACGTTACAGTCACTACCGCTTGCTCCTCCAAAGAGATATACTAGCTCTGCACAGTGGAGAAGCCAAGGCTCGTTACAATACTGTCCAAGCTTTCTCTAAGATACTCCTATTGGAAGCTTGGCTGATCAAAATCCTATATAATGAGTTATGAGGGACTATATATAACAAAGGGTGGGGTGGCTCTTGACATTCCCCTTTGTGATTCTTCATCTATCCTCATGAGTCTTCATCTACTCTATGACTGTTACATCCAACTATCAACACTTGAACTTACACTTGACAAGACATCACATACAATCTTCACATGCACCCATGTGAGACAAAATAGGCTTGAGAAAGACATGCAAGACATCACATACAATCTTCACATGCACCCATGTGAGACAAAATAGGCTTGAGAAAGACATGCAAGACATCACTATGACTTGGACAACCATGGGAAGACCAAATCTCGTCCAGGTTTTCCAGGTTTTGAGGCAATGGAAGGTCCTAGTACACCTCTGCTTAATTATAAAGACTAATTTTATGCAAGAAATAGCAAACAGAAAGACCTGCAATCCTTTAGAATAAGGATTTTTGGATTTTCCACAATGAAGCTTAAGATGAATTTCTTGTTCTCATTAACATTTATTGTGATTATCTACTGGCATTCATGGAGGGGCAGTTATGCTACGGCAGTTTGTCACAGTGCTATTTACAGTTTTGGAGATTCTCTAGCTGACACGGGGAACTAGTTAGCCTCAAATCCCGCTGCCGCTGGAAACATCGCTAGATCACCTTATGGTGAAACTTATTTTAATAGAGCAACAAGCCTGTTTTTGGACGGTCGATTAGTTGTGGATTATATCGGTATGTTGGAAGCTTCTTATGAATAAAGAGTTTTTTGTTGTTTTTAAAGTAATAGGCTAATTACTTTCTGTTGGAATATTAATTCCAACTGCGTGCAGTGTTGGCGGATACCGTGCAAGGATAGCGACGACAGTGAGTTAATTGCTGAAATCCTCCATAGCAACAATGACCATTAAATGGTGACCGAAAAACTACTTCAGAAAACTGCTAAACCATTTCGCACCGCCTTTTGCCAAAGGTTGTTTTTCCGTGGAGGCCTCCGACACAATCCGCTCTAGCCAAGTGTCCTCAGTACGAACACAAAACTTCCCATCCCCCGGACGTTAAAAATCGTTTGGTTTGTGTGGCTGAAGGATGTGAAATGTGTTCGATCAAGTCAACGCACATGGATCTCATTCAACCCGCCAGAACATTAGTTTTTGATTTTACCACCGGCTTTCATTTAATGCATTTAATGCTTTGTAATAGTCTTAGGTAAAATATTTAAAGTTTTTCATACGACATGTATTAATATATAAAAATCGTATGTAATAAGTTTTGTGGAAGCGTTGACCTGTTGATTTTAGTATTGCACACGGGAGGAGAAGAAATGTGTGTTAGCAGTAGCGAGGAAAACCAAAGGGTTTGCAGCAGAAAATTAAAAACCAGAAACGCACAGCAGTGGGAAAAAGAGAGGAGCAGCATTGAAAAAAATGTGAAGTGTACAGCAGTGTGTGAGGGTAAGGGCACAACAGTGCGAAATGAAAAACTAGAACAGAGTAATGTGAGATGGCATGAGGAGCAGCAGTGTGAAGAAAATTTATCCACAGCAGTGCGAATGTATAATGTGTGAAGCAGCGTGAAATTTTGTCTTTGAAAGCAAATGGAGAATGCACAGTGGTGCCAAGAAAATGTGCGAAATGAAAACAGTGGGGAGCACAACAGTGCGAAGAAAATGAAACCAGAGCTAGGATTAATTTTTCCAGAAAAGACATTTTGAAATATGCAGACAATGCATATAAAATTTTATTGGTGGATATGTAATGCATAAAGCGCAAAAGCGTGAAAAGGGTGAACCAAGTTTTTTTTGTTTTGTTACTGAAATGTATTCTACAGCAGTAAAAGTAAGTTTTCTTTTTCACACAGTAGTGAAAAAGAGTTATGTAAATTTTGTTTTGTTGGGAGTTTGAAATGCAGTGCGAATGTAATCAGATTGTGTAAGAAAATTTTATTTTACAGTAGTAAATGTAAAAAAATTTCACACAGCAGTGAATGAAGAATTTACACAGCAGTGTAAAATTATTTGTAAAAGAGGAAAAGTAATTTTTGGTGAATGTTCTTGGTGAATGTTCTTGGTGAATCCCTCTGTTAAAGAGGAAGGTGCTTCTCAGCACAGTCTCTTGGTGAATCCCTCTATCAAGAGGAAGATGCTTTTCAGCATAGACTGGTGAATCCATCTAGTTTAGAGGAAGATGCTCTTCAGCATAATCTCTTGGAGAATCTCTCTGTGTGAGGAAGATAATTTTGTAAAAGCAGTGCTGGTGAATCCCTCTGTGTGAGGAAGACTCTTTTGTTGTTTGTGGAACTACATCTGAAGCAGTACTGGTGAATCCCTCTATGTGAGGAAGACCTTTGGGTAACAACAGTTGTGTAATCCCTCTGTAAGAGGATGAATCTTGTATCAAGAATTTTGTTTTAATGAATACAAAGATCTTGTGGGTGTATGTAATGCTCTGCTCAGATTTTTTTTTTAAGCTTCCCTGTGCAAAAGATCCTGTGCAGAAAAACAAAGCATTGCTCTATATTCAGTTAAAATTTGTTTTTGGGATTTTACCAGAAAAATCCCCAACAGTGGTATCAGAGGTGGTTCAGGCTCTTTGAGGGTGATAAAGAAATTGAAGGAAGGTTCCTTTTGTTGCAGCAGTGAATCTTCTCCAGCAAAGTGTAGACTCAGTGAAAAGGATCCAGGTATTTCACAAGTTTTTTTGTGTGTTGCTGTTGAAGAAACAGTCAGTTTTTTTAGAAACACAGTCAAGTATTTTGAAGCACAGTTAAGAATGGCAAGGTCAAAGAAGAAAGTCTCCAATCCTCCTAAGGATGTGTCTCCCTCTTCTAATAAAATAGAAGGCAATCTATCTGAAAACATTCTATTTGAGGCTCCAAGGTTCAATGGGAACTTTGATATATGGGAAATAAAAATGAGGACTTTCTTAAAGTCTCAAGGGATTGAAATTTGGGAATCAGTGATTGATGATAGCAAGATGGATAGAGAATCCAAGGAGTACGATGCAAAAGCAGCAAAGACAATCTTGGATGGACTACCTGATTCTGTAAAGAAGAATCTAGGAAAATATTCATCAGCAAAGGATATATGGGACAGACTTCATGACCTTCACACAAAGGGAGCACTGACCATGACCATTAGTCAAGAAGGAGATCTTAAACCCATCATAGAAGCTAAAAGTGAGAAGGTTGACCTTATCAAGCTTCAAGTACAAGAAAGGGATGAAGATCTCGCCAAGCTTAAGAAGGAACTTGATCAAAGCAAAAGGAAGCATCATGAAGAAGTCATATCCATGACAAATCAATTGAATAAAGCAAAGAAGTAGGAACATATCTTGTCAAGTCAACTTGAACAAAGGCACAAGAGAGTGAACAAACTTGTAGAAGAGATTGGACAGTATAAGGTAGAGGTCTCCTCCCTTAAGTCTGAGCTACAAGAAGCCGGGAAATAGGCACAAGAAGCTGAAAATAAAATGGAGAGCAGTCAAGCAAAGAATGAAGAAATCTCCAAAATGAAGTCAGATATCATCTCCCTTAAAATAGTAGCAGCTGAAGCTACTCGTAGCAAGGAAGAAACTGAGGAACAACTTGCAAAGAAGAATAATGAGTGTGAAAGATTGGAAGAAGAGATTGTCCTCCTCAGGAAAAAGGTTGAAGGGATGAATAAAATCATGAAGAGCTCTCAAGCCTTGGATGATATGCTCAACTATCACAGATGTCCATTTGATAAATCAGGACTCGGGTATGCAGGTGAACCCTCAAACAAGAATGAAAATTCTTTAAGTAAAAGGGATGTGAAGAAGCCAGAAAGAAATTGTGATGCTCCTAGTTCCAACAAAGGCAAGGAGAAAAATCAAGTCTACAATAGAAGAAATCCTATTCCAAGAAGAAATCTTGCTCCAAGTAGAAAACCAGCTCCAAAAGGAAATGTAGATGATGTCAAAGAGGCAAGAGGCAATGGTCATCATCAAAGGATCTCAAGGTAGAAAGACTTCAGAAGTACATCAAGGAAACCTCCATCTCCCAGGTACCAAAGTTCATTTTTTGGTTATTGTTATTCTTGCTCAAACTTTGGTTATATGGCAAAAGATTGTAGAGCATTTCATAGAGATAGATGTTGTGGTCTCCGACAATCTCGAAGAAACAATTTTACAGGAAGAAATCAAGAAATCTTGTTCATGAACAATGTAGAATGTTTCAAGTGTCATAACATTGGGCATATGGCACGTGATTGTAACTTAACATGGGCTCTTACACAAGCTAGACCCATGCAAAAGAAGAAATTTACACAAGTATGGAGAAGGAAGGAAATACAGTCTGAAAGTCCCTTGAGCTCTCCAGTCGATCTAAGTTTCTTTTGAGAAAACTTTGCTGAAAGAAGACAATGCATACAGTTAAGGGGAGCCTGTAATTTTTATCATTATTGCTGAACTATAATCTTTGATGAAGATCTTCTTATAGGGGAGAGATAAGGAATTAAATCTACCATAAGAGCAGAGAAGAAAACATTGCAGGATAGCTTGGAGGTGCAAAGATTGGAAATCTTTCCTGAGGCAGAGAGAAAGAGTATATTACATGATTGGAGTGCCTGAGGAAAGCAGTGAAAGCGATGAAAGGAAAGCTAATACGAATAGGCAGAAAAGTTATGAATTCTTGAGGAAGTGTTTGGGTATGTCTGAATGCCCAGCAGTTGAAATTAAAGGGGAGTGTTGGAATATTAATTCCAACTGCGTGCAGTGTTGGCGGATGCCGTGCAGGGACAGTGACGACAGCGAGTTAATTGCCGAAATCCGCCATAGCAACAATGACCATTAAATGGTGATCGGAAAAATACTTCAGAAAACTGCTAAACCATTTCGCACCGCCTTTTGCCAAAGGTTGTTTTTCCCCGGAGGCCTCCGACACAATCCGCTCCAGCCACGCGTCCTCAGTATGAACACAAAACTGCCCATCCCCCGGACGTTAAAAATCATTTGGTTTGTGTGGCTGAAGGATGCGAAATGCGTCCGATCATGTCAACGCACATGGATCTCTTTCAACCTGCCAGAACATTAGTTTTTGATTTTACCACCGGCTTTCATTTAATGCTTTGTAATAGTCTTAGGTAAAATATTTAAATTTTTTCATACGGCATGTATTAATATATAAAAATCGTATGTAATAAGTTTTGTGGAAGCATTGACCTGTTGATTTTAGTATTGCACACAGGAGGAGAAGAAATGTGTGTTAGCAGCAGAGAGGAAAACCAAAGGGTTTGCAACAACAAATGAAAAACCAGAAACACACAGCAGTGCGAAAAAGAGAGGAGCAACGTTGAAAAAAAATGTGAAGTGTACAACAGTGTGTGAGGGTAAGGGCACAACAGTGCGAAATGAAAAACCAGAACAGAGTAATGTGAGATGGCATGAGGAGCAGCAGCGTGAAGAAAATTTATCCACAACAGTGCGAATGTATAATGTGTGAAGCAGCGTGAAATTTTGTCTTTGAAAGAAAATGGAGAATTCACAATAGTGCCAAGAAAATGTGCGAAATGAAAACAGTGGGGAGCATAGCAGTGCGAAGAAAATGAAACCAGAGCTAGGATTAATTTTTCCAGAAAAGACATTTTGAAATATGAAAACAATGCATATAAAATTTTATTGGTGGATATGTAATGCATCAAGCGCAGAAGCGTGAAAAGGGTGAACCAAGTTTTTTTTTTGTTTTTTTACTGAAATGTATTCTACAGCAGTAAAAGTAAGTTTTCTTTTTGACACAGTAGTGAAAAAGAGTTATGTAAATTTTTTTGTTGTTGGGAGTTTGAAATGCAGTGCGAATGTAATCAGATTGTGTAAGAAAATTTTATTTTACAGCAGTAAATGTAAAAAAATTTCACACAACAGTGAATGAAGATTTTACAGTCTCTTGGTGAATCCCTCTATCAAGAGGAAGATGTTTTTCAGCATAGACTGGTGGATCCCTCTGGTTTAGAGGAAGATGCTCTTCAGGATAATCTCTTGGAGAATCTCTCTGTGTGAGGAAGATAATTTTGTAAAAGAAATGCCGGTGAATCCCTCTGTGTGAGGAAGAATCTTTTGTTGTTTGTGGAACTGCATCTGAAGCAGCGCTGGTGAATCCCTCTATGTGAGGAAGACCTTTGGGTAACGAAAGTTGTGTAATCCCTCTGTAAGAGGATGAATCTTGTATCAGGAATTTTGTTTTAATGAATACAAAGATCTTGTAGGTGTATGTAATGCTCTGCTCAGAATTTTTTTTTAAGCTTCCCTGTGCAAAAGATCCTGTGAGAAAAACAGAGCATTGCTTTATATTCAGTTAAAATTTGTTTTTGGAATTTTACCAAAAAAATCCCCAACACTTTAGGTATTTGACAGCTCAAGCGTCAGGTCTGCCTTTCGTGGCTCCATATCTGAGTAACACTAGTAAGTTTGAAGTGGCTGGAAGCACTGTTAACACTAGCGGTGTTAACTTCGCAGTGGTTGGAGCCACGGCCTTGGAACCTGGTTTCTTCGTAGCAAAGTCAATCTCGCCGCCTATGACTTCATTTTCGCTGGACATGCAGATCCAGTGGTTTTTGGAGTTCAAGAAAAATGTTTGTTCCAAATCTCCAGGTTCTTGATCTTGATCTTTATAAGATGATTTAGCTAAATTTCACTCATTCTCTGAATTTATTAGAGTATAGGAAAAATGTTTGTTCCAAACATGCAGGTTCTTGATCTTGATCTTTATAAGATGATTTAGCTAAATTTCACTCATTCTATGAATGTATTAGAGTATAGGAAAAATGTTTGTTCCAAATCTACAGGTTCTTTATCTTGGTCTTTATAAGATGATCTAGCTAAATTTCACTCATTCTATGAATTTATTAACCTGTAACTGTAAGGGATTCGAACTTGTGACTAATTTTGTCAAAATATGTAGACTGTGAGAAGCATTTTGCAAATGCAATGTTTATGGTGAGAGAGATCGGTGGAAACGACTACAATGATCCATTTATGCAGGGACGGCCGATGGACGAAGTGGAAACCTTTGTCCCTTTGGTCGTCAACAAGACCGTAAAAGCAATGCAGGTGAGTCTCATTGATTTCATTCCATTTCATAGGAGCTAAGCTAAGCTAAATTCGTTCAATTAAAGCAAAAGTGTATTTCGTTGTTTATTCGTTTTACTGCAGGCTTTGATCACAGCAGGTGGCTGTTGAATTTGTAATTCCACTGCTGCGCGGGGGCCAGCATTCAACCGCGCCGTACCAAGTCAAAACCACTCAGCAATACCATAAACCACCCACCAGCATATCGCACCACTTTTGGCTTAAAGCTGTTTCCGTACGAAGGTGCTCCGACGCAGACATGTGGACTACCGTGACATCATCTCCTGACACTTTTCGGAAGGTAACGCTCAGTCAACTCACCCCTTCTGATATTGATTTCCCTCGTCCGATGACCTCCAGCATTTACACCCGTTGATTTACCACAGTGCAACTTTGGTGTAAAGTACCGTGAGAAAGGTGTTCCGATATGCATCCTCCGCCGTTCGATTAAACTGCTTGCTCTCCGCCATCTGATTGAAGGAAAGGTTCTCCGGGGTTAAGTTCTCCAAAGTACATACGGGGTCTGATTAAAATTAATGCAGCGTGGACCATACCTTATGGCCCATACCTTAAGTTAATACAATGACATTTTTTTTGGTGAAGTCTTAATGTTTTTACTTACGGCGGGTTAATACGAAGTATGGGCGAAAATGTATTGTAAGTTTTTTATTTATTTTTTTACATATGTTTTAATAGGAGCGTTGACTCCATGTAATTGAGTTTTACACACGGGGTGAATGTGAAGACCAATTAGCAGCAGCGAATGAAAAATACAGAGAAAATATTGTATTGCAGGGGATTCGCAGCAGCGAATGGAAACCAGAAGGAACGCGAATAATTTTTCTTTTGGGTTTGTAATGTAAAAAGAAAGTGCAACAGTAGAGTAAAAATGTTTTGTCTTGGTAATGTAAGAAATGTAAAGATTGCACAGCAGTGCAGGAGGAGAAGTAAATGAAGA